>JABMCL010001784.1:415000-417500 GCA_018857735.1 Alviniconcha marisindica
CCTCGTCCTGTGTACCTATGGTATGGGTAACACCTCGTCCTGTGTACCTATGGTATGGGTAACACCTCGTCCTGTGTACCTATGGTATGGGTAACACCTCGTCCTTTTGTACCTTTTGGTTTGGGTAACACCTCGTCCTGTGTTTTGGTATGGGTAACACCTCGTCCTGTGTACCTATGGTATGGGTAACACCTCGTCCTGTGTACCTATGGTATGGGTAACACCTCGTCCTGTGTACCTATGGTATGGGTAACACCTCGTCCTGTGTACCTATGGTATGGGTAACACCTCGTCCTGTGTACCTTTTGGTTTGGGTAACACCTCGTCCTGTGTACCTATGGTATGGGTAACACCTCGTCCTGTGTACCTATGGTATGGGTAACACCTCGTCCTGTGTACCTATGGTATGGGAACACCTCGTCCTGTGTACCTATGGTATGGGTAACACCCGTCCTGTGTACCTATGGTATGGGTAACACCTCGTCCTGTGTACCTATGGTATGGGTAACACCTCGTCCTGTGTACCTATGGTATGGGTAACACCTCGTCCTGTGTACCTATGGTATGGGTAACACCTCGTCCTGTGTACCTATGGTATGGGAACACCTCGTCCTGTGTACCTATGGTTTTGGGAACACCTCGCCTGTGTACCTATGGGATGGGTAACACCTCGTCCTGTGTACCTATGGTATGGGTAACACCTCGTCCTGTGTACCTATGGTATGGGTAACACCTCGTCCCCTTGGTTGGGGAACCCCTATGGTTTTGGGGTAACACCTCGTCCCATGTACCTATGGTATGGGTAAGACCTCGTCCTGTGTACCTATGGTATGGGTAACACCTCGTCCTATGTACCTATGGTATATAGGCAACACCTCGCCGTGTAACTTATGATATGGGTAACAACTCGTCATGTGTACCTATGGTATGGGTAACATCTTGTCCTGTGTGCCTATGACATGGGTAACACCTCGTCCTGCGTACCTATGGTATGGGTAGCAACTCGTCCTGCGTACCTATGGTATGGGTAACATCTTGTCCTGTGTACCTTTGGTATGGGTAACACCTTGTCCTTTGTACCTATGGCATGGGTAACACTTGTCCTGCGTACCTTGGGGATGGGTAAAACCCGTCTTTTGGGACCTTTTGGTAAGGGGAGCGCCCCTTTTGCTAATTAACCCGTAACGCTAAAGGGTGAAGGGGAAAAATCTGTCGGTGAAGAAAGGGGGGGGGGGGGGGGGGGGAGGGGGGAAAGTTTGTTAAACTAGTTCTGGGCTTCCCCTTGGGTCCCAAAGGTGCCTGGTTTTTAAGGGGGCCCCCGGAATTTCGAGTTAAAAACGGTACGGGGGAAGCAAAAAAGTTCTTCCCCCCCCCACCCCAAATTTCCCCCCCACCTCCAATTTTTTTTTTTTTTTGGGGGGGGGGGGGGGGTACGTCGGGTTTTGGGGGGGGGAGGTGGGGGGGGGAACTAAAAAGGGAAAAAAAAAAGAAATTATTATAAATTCCAAACCCCCAACATCACCGAAAAAAGGGAAAAAGGGATTTTTTTCCAAAAAACAAAGGGTTAAAGATCATGGAAACATCAAATAACCCGCAAATAGCTCACACAGAGCTTTTGGCGTGGTTTGGGTGGGCATTATCGGAAGCAGAAAAAGAAATTTCTTAATTGATTATGACAAGTCTCCCCCCGGGAAAAACCAGACGTAAAAAAAACAACATTTTTTTTTATATATATATGTATTTTATTTTATTTTTTAAATTTTGGAGATGAGCCAAACAGGTCATCCTTTTGCATTTTGCCCGCCTCCAGCTTAAAGTAAAGTAGACGTAATACACTCGTACCCAGCTGTGCCATTGTAGTGGCTGTGCAGGACAGTCGATACAATGCACGTGAGACACGGTCTTTAGGTCCGTGCGTGTCAATTTTAAACAAGCTGTTGATTCGCATACGGTGTGTGGACATCACGCTGTGTGTTTGTGTGCAACCTCGCCCAGAAAATACCGCCAGGGTTGATTGGTCTTTACCAACCAATTGTTTGTGTATCAACACAAAGTCTGTCGGATCGTTGGTTGGTTCTCAAAGGCAGTTGATAACCTTCCAAAAATATGCTCATATTGTGTAACCTGATACAAAGTAAGATCCAAACACACCTAAAATGTTAAAATTGAAAAAAAAACCCCGCAAAACAACAGCAGCAACAAACAAACAAACAAACCCCAAAACAAAACAACAACAGTAACAAAAAACAACAACAAAAACAAAACACAAGCACAAAAAACAACAACACAACAACAACACACATACGCACACATGTGCGCGCGTGCGCACCCTGAACAACAACAACAACAAACAAACAAACAAACAAACAAAACAAACAAAAAACATAAAATACACACAGACACACAACATTAACAGCAACAACACACAAACAAACAACATAAAAAACAAAACAACTACAATAACAACAAACAATGTATCAAAAAACAAAGGGAGTTAATT
>JABMCL010001784.1:427500-432500 GCA_018857735.1 Alviniconcha marisindica
CAGACAGAGACAGAGAAGAGACAGAGACAGAGACAGACAGAGACAGAGAGAGAGAGAGAGAGAGAGAGAGAGAGAGAGAGAGAGAGAGAGAGAGAGAGAGAGAGAGAGAGAGAGAAAGACACACACACACGACAGACACACACACAAGACACACACACACACACACACACACACACACACACACACACACACACACACACACACACACACACACACCACACACACACACACCACAACACACACACACGACAGAGAGCGCACACCCCACACACACACACACACACCACCACACACACAACACACCAACACCACACAAACACACACACACACACACACACAACACACACAACAACACACACACACACACAAAACACAAACACACCCCCACACAACAAACCACACACACACACAAACACACAACAACCAAAAAAGAAAACCCAAACACAACAACACAACAACACACACAACACACACACACACACACACACCACACAAACACACACACAAACACAACAGCAACACAAAACACACACACACACACACAACTCCACAGGACACAAACAACACTCACACACATACACATACTCATACAGACACGATGGACACAGGTCAATTCTTAACTGGTCTGAAGGACACTGTTGGGGTCTTTCATCTTAACTTTGGTCTGAAGGACACTGTTGGGGTCTTTCTATCTTAACTTTGGTCTGAAGGACATTTGGGTCTTTTGTCTTTTAAATTTGGTCTGAAGGACACTGTTGGGGTCTTTTGTCTTAACTTTGGTCTGAAGGAAACTGTTGGGGTCTTTCATCTTAACTTTGGTCTGAAAGGGCACTGTTGGGGTCTTTTCTTAACTTTGGTCTGAAGGACACTTGTTTGGGGGCTTTTGTTTTTAACTTTGGTCTGAAGGACACTGTTGGGGTCTTTTGTCTTAACTTTGGTCTGAAGGACACTGTTGGGGTCTTTTGTCTTAACTTTGGTCTGAAGGACACTTGTTTGGGTCTTTTTCTTAACTTTGGTCTGAAGGACACTTGTTGGGGTCTTTTGTCTTAACTTTGGTCTTGAATGAAACTGTTGGGGTCTTCTATCTTAACTTTGGTCTAGAGGACACTGTTGGGGTCTTCTATCTTAACTTTGGTCTAGAGGACACTGTTGGGGTCTTTTGTCTTAACTTTGGTCTGAAGGACACTGTTGGGGTCTTTTGTCTTAACTTTGGTCTGAAGGACACTGTTGGGGTCTTTTGTCTTAACTTTGGTCTGAATGAAACTGTTGGGGTCTTTGTCTTAACTTTGGTCTGAAGGACATTAGTGGGGTCTTCTGTCTTAACTTTGGTCTGAAGGACACTGTTGGGGTCTTTTGTCTTAACTTTGGTCTGAAGGACACTGTTGGGGTCTTTTGTCTTAACTTTGGTCTGAAGGACATTAGTGGGGTCTTCTGTCTTAACTTTGGTCTGAAGGACACTGTTGGGGTCTTTTGTCTTAACTTTGGTCTGAAGGACACTTGTTTGGGGGCTTTTGTCTTTTAAATTTGGTCTGAAGGACACTGTTGGGGTCTTCTTTTCTTAACTTTGGTCTGAAGGACATTGTTTGGGGGCTTCTTTTCTTAACTTTGGTCTGAAGGACACTGTTGGGGTCTTTTGTCTTAACTTTGGTCTGAATGAAACTGTTGGGGTCTTCTATCTTAACTTTGGTCTAGTCGGAACACTGTTGAGTCCTCTTCTATCTTAACTTTGGTCTGAGGACACTGTTGGGGTCTTTTTTTACTTTGGTCTGAAGGAACTGTTGGTCTTTTCTCTTAACTTTGGTCTAATGACACTGTTGGGGTCTTTTGTCTTAACTTTGGTCTTTAAGGACAATGTTGTGGTCTTTTGTCTTAACTTTGTCTAAGGACACTGTTTGTATTTTGTCTTAATTTGGTCTGAAGGACACTTTTTTCTGGTCTTTTGTCTTAACTTTGGTCGAAGGACCCCAAGTTGGGCATCCTTTCATCTTAACTTTGGTGTGAAGGCCAGTGTTGGGATTTTCTGCAACTTTGGTCTGAAGGACACGTTGGAGGTCTTTTTCTTAACTTGCTGAAGGACATTAGTGGGGTCTTTGTATTAACTTTGGACTGAAGGACCAACCGTTGTGGTTTTGATCCTTTGGCTTGGTCTAAAGGACACTGTTGGGGTCTAGTTATCGTCAACCCCCTTTTGTTCTTGAAGGACTGCGTGGTGGTCTGCAGTCTTTAACTTTGGTCTGAACGGGCACTGTTGGAGGGCTATTGTGTCCTTTAACTTTGGGTTTTTTGAATGAAAGATGTTGGGGTCTTTATCTTAACTTTGGTCTGGACATTAGCCTTGGGTCTAGTTGTCGGTCTGAAGTCAAGTTGTTGGAGTAGCGGTCATCTTCCGAACCTGCTTACATTAGTCGGTAATACATGAGCCTCTTTAATGATGCAGATCATTGGGACCTAAACCACCGAGACCTAACTTTTCTTCTTTTTCTCTCTCTCCAAATATTTACTGCAGTCCGGGATTCCGAAATCTGAACCGTGGAATGAAGTTGAGTCATAAATTTGGTCTTCGCGAATATAATAATAATATAATATATATATATATATATATATATCATATATATATATATATATATATATATAATTTAAAAATTTTTGTTCCTTGCGGAAATTGTGTCGCCTTCCGGGTAAGGCACAGCAGCCGCAGGAGCAGCGCCACCCATTCCCACGGGGGTGGGATTTTCGTGTGCCCCGACAATGGTGTGGCTGCCAGTGTTTGGGTTTTTAACCGCAAAGATATTAGCGATTGCACACGGGGGCTGTAGGACACCGTAAAAGAGTCGCCTGGAAGTTACTCTGGGAGAAAAATCCCTTTGCCGCACCGGGGACTCGAACCCGAGTCGGGGCCCCAGGCTAGGCTAGGGACCCCGGCTTTTCAGCCCGGGCGCCCTACCAACTGAGTTATCCCCGTCAGACCTCCTTCGTTCTTCAGATCTGGTGGGGGTAAAGGTCGGCAGTCTTTATTTTAAGATCCAACCCAGATACTGACCACGACCTTTTTGATGTAGTTTTGGGCCTAAGTATACACTAATGATGAAGACCGCCTCCATTCTTCAGTCCAAGGCTGACTGCATGGTAATGATGATCATGGCGGTCTTTAGTCTGCAATGATCCAACTTAGACAGTGACCATGTACGACCTTTTTGAGTCGTAGTTCTGTCCTAAGTACATAATAATGATGAAGACCTTCGTTCTTCAATCCAAGCCTGATTGCATTGTGACGAGCTGAAGAATTCAGTTGAACAGTGCAGCCAGCCGAACAGGACTGATGAAGCAAAGAACAAGAACAAACAACAACAAACAAAACAAAACAAACAAACAACCACCAACAACAAAACCGAAAACAAAAACGCACGCCACAAGCACAGCAACAATAACGACGACGTACAGAATGGGACAATATCAACAGCGGGGTGGCGAGCGCCGAGGAGGAGAGAGAGAGAGAAGAGAGAGAGACGAGAGGAGAGAGAGAGCAGATAGAGGAAGGAGAGAGTGGAGAGAAGACAGAAGAGCAGACGAGAACAGACGAGACGACGAGAGGAGAAGGAGAGAAGAGAGAGCAGACAGACAGACAGACAGACAGACGAGACGACAGACGACAGACAGAGAGACAGACAGACAGACAGACAGACAGACAGACAGAGACACAGAAAGAGACAGAGACAGACACAGATACAGAGACAGAGACAGAAACAGACAGACAGAGATAGAAACAGAGACAGAGAGACAGACAGAGAGAGTTACATAGCAGTCGTATTACCCCCCCCCCCACCCCCGAAAGAAAAGAAAAAAAGCAGCACAAAAACAAGTGTGCAGACAGACAGACAAAGAGAGAGAGAGAGAGAGAGAGAGAGAGAGAGAGAGAGAGAGAGAGAGAGAGAGAGAGAGAGAGAGAGAGAGAGAGAGAGAGAGAGAGAGAGAGAGAGAGTTACATAGCTAGATACCCCCCGCCCCCCCCCCCCCCCAAAAAAAAAAAAAAAAAAAAAAAGAGCACAAACACTACACGTTAATTGCTATCAGTAAATATCTACGTTAAACATGGTGTGAGCAATGTAACATTATTGAGCAAACCGATAAAAGCAGCCATCGTTCTGAACGAAAGACAGGTTCATAACAGAACCAGTAATCCGGACAGGGACGAGGCATATGCCCCATGTCAGCCAGCTAGACCACTCCCTTGCTTTACAGTCATTAGAAATGTCGGGCGTTTGCCATGTAGCCACCTGATCCAGCAGGAACAGCATGCACGCATGCGGCGGGACGAAGTACGTGTTTTTCAGTTTTGATACGTAGTGTAGTGCCTGCGTGGTGTTTGTCAGATGATTGGCTCTTTGCACACGGTCCGCTACTGTTTCCCCTCTTACTATAACGAATGGGGTCAAGTGATCGGTGCACCTGGCACATCCCTCTGCCCGATCGATGGGACATTTCTGTTGTTCATTTAAAAACTAAAAAACAACAACAACAACACACACACACACAGACAGAGACACACACAGACACACACACACACACACAGACACACACAGACACACACAGACACAGACACACACAGACACACACACAGACACACACACACACACACACAAAAACACCACACACACACAACACACACACACACACACACACACGCACGCACACACCACACACACCACACTCACACACACACACAACACACACCACACGCACACACACTCACGCACGCACACACACACACACACACACACACACACAGAAAGAGAGAGGGGCTCAAAAGAGGACCTGGTGTAGACAACCACTTCATCAATACCATCAAGCTAGACGTTGGAAGACAACCCTGCAACGCTGAAGAAGAATGTATATAACTTGGTCTTTTGCGCCCAGTCAACCATTGCGGTTATATCAGATCGAAGAAGAAGAAGAAGAGTAAGTAAGTAAGTTGGTGTTTTACGCCCAGTCAACCGGTACGG
>JABMCL010001784.1:437500-445000 GCA_018857735.1 Alviniconcha marisindica
GGATCGGCTCTAAAACGGACATATTTCCGACCCGAATTTCACGCGAAGGGTTAAAGTATGGGTTCGCGCGAGCTCGCAGGCACGTACGCACTCACACAGACGCAGACACAGACAGACACAGACAGACACAGACAGACAGACACACACACACACACACACACACACACACACACACACACACACACACACACACACACACACACCCCACACACACACACACACACACGCACTCACGTACACACGAACACACGCACGCACGCACTCAATATCGCTCGCGCACACACGCGCAAATAAAAATTTTTTTTAATTTTTTTAAAACCCACCAAAAACAGCACCAGCTGAGCTTTACTGTAGTTAATTTTTTTCTTTCTTTTTTTTCTTTCTTTTTTACACCGATTTGTCTCCGGTGAGGTAAACCCAAAACATCAAGATCCCAGGAGATGGGGGGGGGGGGGGGGGGGGGGGGGGGGGGGGGAGTGGGGGGGGGGGGACGTCATGCTACCGAAGGCTACACCAGAATGATTCTGTATTCAGATAGGCAGCGGTGTGAGCTATATTAATGTTGCATTAACTGTGCGGGGCAGTCACAAGATAGTGACCATAAACCACAAGTTTTGAATCGAAAGAAACAACACACAAGGGAGTTAATTAGCCCTCGAAATACGTAACACAAGTACAACAACGAAGACCTGAGTCGCCTACGGTAAATGTATTTACACGCATGCCAGGTGAGAGTTACCATAGGCGACCCGGGTCTTCGTTGTTGTACTTGTGTTACGTATTTCGAGCGCTAATTATCTCCCTTGTGAGTTGATTCTGCACGAGCGATCTGGGCCTCGTTCTGTTTCAGATTTTTGAAGCGAAAGGAAAGCCGAAGCTGGGATTCGAACCGACACTCGGCTGTTTACCAGCTGAACGACTTACCGCTGGGCCAAACTGGCTCACGTGATTCGGCAGCTTCTGTAGCCGACAGCTAGTTTCTGTGCGACAGGGTCGTGGGTGCGTGCGCTATTGTAAGACATAGCGTGATCCGTAATCTACGACAGGGTCGTGGGTGAGTGCGCTATTGTAAGACATAGCGCGATCCGTAAACTACGAAGTATGTGTAGCCTGGTAGTTATAAGGGACCCATTGGCAAAGGTTTGCTGCCTGCAAGGATCTCTGCTCTGTCTTTGTCCTTTGCTGCGACTCTATGTTCTAGGTCTTTTCTTCTTTTCCACCTCTATACCTCCAGGTTCTAGTTCTTTCTCTTCTTTGCACCTCTTTACCTCCACGTTCTAGACATTTATCTTCTTTCCACCTCTATACCTTCAAGTTCTAGATTTTTCTCTTCTTTGCACCTCAATACCTAAGGTTCTAGTCTGCGTCTTCTTTCCCCTCTATACCTCCACGTTCTAGATCTTTCTCTTCTCTTCCCTTCTGTACCTCAAGGTTTTAGGTCTTTCTCTTCTTTCCACCTCTATACCTCCAGGTTCTAGTCTTCGTCTTCTTTTCCCTCTATACCTCTAGGTTCTAGATCTTGCTCTTCTTTCCACCTCTATACCTCAAGGTTCTACGTCATTCTCATGTTTCCATCCATACCTCCATGTTCTAGGTCTTTCTCTTCTTTCCCCTCTAAACCTCCAGATTCTAGTCTTCGTCTTCTTTTCCCTGTATATCCTCCAGATTCTAGTCTTCGTCTTCTTTCCCCTCTATACCTCCAGGTTCTAGTATTAGTTTTCTTTCCCCTCTATACCTCCAGATTCTAGTCTTCGTCTTCTTTCCCCTCTATACCTCCAGGTTCTAGTCTTCGTCTTCTTTTCCCTCTATATCTCCAGATTCTAGTCTTCGTCTTCTTTCCCCTCTATACCTCCAGATTCTAGTCTTCGTCTTCTTTCCCCTCTATACCTCCAGGCTCTAGTCTTCGTCTTCTTTCCCCTCTATACCTCCAGGTCTAGTCTTCGTCTTCTTTCCCCTCTATACCTCCAGATTCTAGTCTTCGTCTTCTTTCCCTCTATACCTCAGGTTCTAGTCTTCGTCTTCTTTTCCCTCTATATCTCCAGGTTCTAGTCTTCGTCTTCTTTCCCCTCTATACCTCCAGGTTCTAGTCTTCGTCTTCTTTCCCCTCTATACCTCCAGATTCTAGTCTTCGTCTTCTTTCCCCTCTATACCTCCAGATTCTAGTATTAGTTATCTTTCCCCTCTATACCTCCAGATTCTAGTCTTCGTCTTCTTTCCCCTCTATACCTTCAGGTTCTAGTCTTCGTCTTCTTTCCCCTCTATACCTTCAGGTTCTAGTCTTCGTCTTCTTTCCCCTCTATACCTCCAGGTTCTAGTCTTCGTCTTCTTTCCCCTCTATACCTCCAGGTCTAGTCTTCGTCTTCTTTCCCCTCTATACCTCCAGGTTCTAGTCTTCGTCTTCTTTCCCTCTATACCTCCAGGTTCTAGTCTTCGTCTTCTTTCCCCTCTATACCTCCAGATTCTAGTCTTCGTCTTCTTTCCCCTCTATACCTCCAGATTCTAGTCTTCGTCTTCTTTCCCCTCTATACATCCAGATTCTAGTCTTCGTCTTCTTTCCCCTCTATACCTCCAGGCTCTAGTCTTCGTCTTCCTTTCCCTCTATATCTCCAGGTTCTAGTCTTCGTCTTCTTTTCTATTTATACCTCCAGGTTCTAGTCTTCGTCTTCTTTTCTATTTATACCTCCAGGTTCTAGTCTTCGTCTTCCTTTCCCTCTATACCTCCAGGTTCTAGATCTTTCTCATGTCCCCCCCCCCCCCAACCCCCCCACTCCCCCACCTGACCCTCGTCTTTCGCTTGCCTCTAGGTTCTAGATGTTTCTCTTCTCTCCCCACTCCCTCCCCAAACGATAGTTCCTGTTAGGATTGATTAAGCGTCTTTTGAACTTTCGAATCAGTCTGTCTTGTTGCTGTTAAATGATAGATTTTTTGTTAGTCATATTTACACCGTCAAAGGTTCAGCATATTCGATGTAGCATAGGATCTGATCTGTTTGTCTGTCTGTCTGTCTGTCTGTCTGTCTGTCTGTCTCGATATTGTGTGTATGTGAAGATTCTACGCACTTCTGTGTGACAATTCGGTACACATTTCTATGTGAACATTCTATACACTGCTATTTAAACATTCTACGCACTTCTGTATAAAAGAACTGTCCCCCCTTTTCTAGATTCTAGTCTTCGTCTTCTTTCCCCTCTATACCTTTCACGTGAAAGTTGTTTGTTTTTTACACTTCTATGTGAAGAGTCTATGCACTTCTAGGTGAAAATTCGATACACTTCTATGCGAAAATTCGATACGCATCTATGTGAAAATTACACGCATTTCTATGTGAAAATTCGGTACACATCTTTGTGAAAAATCTTCACACTTCTATGTGAAAATTCCATACACTTCTATGTGAAGATTCTATATACTACTATGTGAAAATTTTATACACTTATATGTGAAAATTCTATACACATATATGTGAATAGTCATCACACTTATAAGCGAAAATTCGATACATTTCTATCTACAAATTGTACACATTTCTATGTGAAAATTATACACACTTCTCTCCGGAGAGCTACCTATACACTTCTATCTACAAATTGTACACACTTTTATGTGAAAATTATACACACTTCTCTCCGGAGAGCTACCTATACACTTCTATCTACAAATTGTACACACTTCTATGTGAAAATTATACACACTTCTCTCCGGAGAGCTACCTATACACTTCTATCTAAAAATTGTACACACTTCTATGTGAAAATGATACACACTTCTCTCCGAAGAGCTACCTATACACTTCTATCTAAAAATTGTACACACTTCTATGTGAAAATTATACACGCTTCTCTCCGGAGAGCTACCTACAAGCTGAGATTGCCGAATAGCAGTTGAGCCGGGCGGTAACCCAGCTAGAGGACACAGGGCTGGCCAAGGGCGGAACTTAGACCTCAGCTCGCTTGCCTCTTTTGCCTTCTCTGGGAATAGAGAGTCTAGTAGAGAAGAGAGAGAGAGAGAGAGAGAGGAGAGAGAGAGGGGGGGGGGGGGGGGGGGGGGGGAGAGAGAGAGAAGAGAGAGAGAGAGAGAAGAGAGAGACAGAGAAGAGAAGAAGACGAACAGAGAGAGACGAGACGAGACGAGACAAGAGAGAAATTATACAGGAAAAGACTAGACAGATTTAGACAGAGAGAAAGAGAGCAGAGAGAGAGAGAGAGAAGAGAGAGAAGGAGAGAGAAGAGGAGAGAAAGAAGAGAACAGACAGACAGACACAGACAGACAGACAGACATACAGAGACAGATAGACATACAGACAGAGACAGAGACACAGAAAGACAGAGACAGAAACAGGAATAATTCGAACTCGAAAACTTTATTTTACAAGAACTGAGTTTAGGTTCAGTCAAAGCCTATCTAACAACTAGCCTTTCTTAAGCTATTAATGCACAATAATAATTAAAAGAAAAATTATTAAGAGAGAGAGAGAGAGAGAGAGAGAGAGAGAGAGAGAGAGAGAGAGAGAGAGAGAGAGAGAGAGAGAGAGAGAGAGAGAGAGAGAGAGAGAGAGAGAGAGAGAGCTCCTAATTCCCAACTCTTATTCGGCCTACAGTCCTCGTACGCATCTCTGACAAGCTCCACCGTCTAAATTTGGCATGAGCCGAGTCCAAGAATAGCCCTGGTCGATACAAACCGTTATCGATCGGCAGGAGAAATTGAGCGCTGGCTGACCTCCTGTGTCTTGTCACGTTCAGACCAACGCGTTCCTCCCTCGTCTTGCAGATCGCCGCTGCTGGCGTTAGGCATCAACCATGGCTCTCAGGCCCCTTCGGCCCGGACCTCGGTGTCGTCCTCCTGGCCTGCCAGTTTCTAGCTGGTTCAAAACAGCAGCAACGACAGCAGTAAAATAATAATAATAACAACAACAACAACAACAACAACAACAGGATATATATGTATAAATAGATAGAGAACGTATAACAGTCCAAGCATGTCCTGGTTTTAAAACTTTTATTCCAAATTTTTGCCCATCAGAGGACTTTGTGAAGGCCTGCCCGGTCGGCTAGATTCCTAAAATAGATAGATTTATAGATACATACATACATACATACATAGATACATAGATAGATAGATAGTTTTCTAATGCCAGGGCAACAGTGACATTTATATCAGGACGAAACACATTTCGTTAGAACACAAGACACAGCGTGACAAATACAAAAACACACACCAAAAACAACAATAACAAATAGTTTTTTTTTTTTTTTTTTTTTTTTTTTTTTTTTTTTTTCGTTTTTGATTTGTTTAACTGACTAACCAATCAATGTATGCTCCAGCTCAAAGACTTGTAGTTGATGATGACAAACCCGGGAAAGCCCACAGAGAGAGAGAGAGAGAGAGAGAGAGAGAGAGAGAGAGAGAGAGAGAGAGAGAGAGAGAGAGAGAGAGAGAGAGAGAGAGAGAGAGAGAGAGAGAGAGAGAGAGAGAGACAGAGACAGAGACAGAGACAGAGCAGAGACAGACATAGAGAGACAGACAGACAGACAGACAGACAGACAGACAGACAGACAGAGCCAGAGCCAGAGCCAGAAAGACAGACAGAGACAGACAGAGACAGAGAGATTGAGTATGTGTGTGTATGTGCCGTGTTGCTGTTGTTGTTGTTGTTGTTGTTGTTACTTAAGTCATTTTAAGCGAGTGACTGAGATGGGTACCATCGTGTACTTACGTTTTTATTTACTTTTTGTTGTTGTTGAAAGACAGATACCCAAATTACCTTTTACAGAATACAGAATCTTTGTTGTTTATGAATAACACAGAAATGTGCCTTACGACTGCATAAAGGACACCAGTAATACATGAACATAAGTACACATATGTTGCAAAGCACAGAGTACTTTATCTTTGAGTCTGGATGGCACACATACACCCGAAACAGCCAACCCTACCAGTTACGCGCGTCAACACATGCACTCACAGGTCAAGTATTTATCAACAAGTAAGAAAAGTACAACTCATCAAATTCCACCCAACAGACAAAAGACCTACACGCGAACTTCTCTATTCAGACCAATACTACCTCATAAATAGTATAGCAATCCCTCACACTGAAAAATAGCCACATCAAATCACAGGTATCATGCAAAACAGGAACCTAACATACTAACAGTTTTAATACTGAAATAACCTCTGTCTCTCCCTCTTCCCTTGGCTCAACCCCTCTCCAGGCATAATGGCACTATCACAACAAATACAGCATAGATTCCTAACACTGCTGATTACATAAAAACACTCAAAAAGTAATCAACTACAAACCCAAGTATCATGCCAAAGAAGACAAAAGCAAAAGCCATTTTAATAAATAAATTCATCCCTTACTCCTTTCCCCCTCAGTCCCCCCTCCGTCCCTCCAACAAGTATATCGCAAAAAGTGCAAAGCGCGCGCGTGCACACATACACACACACACACACACACACACACACACACACACACACACACACACACACACACACACACACACACACCACACACACACACACACACACACACACACACACACACACACACACACACACACACACAGGATTAATAAAGTATTGCAGTATTGTATTACAAAAACATGGGAATTGCCGCAGAACCCAACTGAGTGCTGATCGAGTAACTAAGTACAGTGACACATTTTACAAGCCGTTCTGTGTCTAAACACTTGTCTTGCGCACTTGGTCAAACAGAATCTTCGTGCATGTACTAGCTTCCATGGGCAGCCTTGCAGATGTGCAGCTGTCAAATCTCTGTTTTACGGACAAGAGAATGCAGCTGTCAAATCTATGTCTGCACGACAAGAGAGAGCAGCTGTCAAATCTATGTCTGTCTGTACGGACAAGACAATTAATGCATCTGTCAATTGAAATCGATGTCTGTTTGCAGCTGTCAAATCTATGTCTGTACAACAAGAGAGAGCAGCTGTCAAATTTATGTGTTTGTACGGACAAGATAATGCATCTGTCAATTAAAATCGATGTCTGTTTGTACGGACAAGAGAGTGTAGCTGTCAAATCTATGTCTGTATGACAAGAGAGAGCAGCTGTCAAATTTATGTCTGTTTGTACGGACAAGACAATGCATCTGTCAATTAAAATCGATGTCTGTTTTTACGGACAAGAGAGTGTAGCTGTCAAATCGTATATTCAGCATCAGAAGAAGCCAAGCTTAGAGTCAACAAACAAAGGGACCTAACTGGCGCTCGAAAAGGCATCTCACGAACAGAACAACACAGACCCGGATCGCCCACGAATGCACTTTTGTTGGAGTTCATGTACCTTGTAGTATTTACTTGCATGCCAGACGAGAGTTGCCGTAGGCGATTCGGGTCTTTGTTGTTGTGTTCATGTGACGTCTTGCAAGCGCTAGTTAACTCCCTTTGTTTGGTGGTTGTCAAATCCTATGACTGGTTTGAATGGGTAAGGGAGTACTTTTGTCCAATCTGGGTCCCCTCCGCAATGAAAAGAGTTCTT
>JABMCL010001784.1:457500-465000 GCA_018857735.1 Alviniconcha marisindica
CTTTCTAACGCATGCGCACGCACGGTTAATGACGATTATAATTTTCATTATAAGCTTAATCTAACGTAAACATTGAATTTCATTTTTATTTTGATGACGTGTTTCTGCCTGACTTGACCTTTCGGTATACTGTGTTTTGAATATCAGGAATCAATGAGCCATTCAAATCAGTTTGTAAAACAACATTGAATGTCGTTTTTGGTGCAGAACATTTCATCCGGTTTTTATTTTTATTGTTTTGTTTTTTATTTTAATTCTTATTGTTTAAAAAAATAATAATTCATTTTTGTCAGTAGTCATCAATTTGATCTTTGCACTTATCTGAATATTGAAGATGAAGCTCTTCTTTTTTTTGTTGACGTGTGTACCCAGATAACCGAAATGTTAACAGTTATTTTGTATCCATTATTGTATATAAAACAATTCAAACAAAAAGAGGAAAAATTCCATATGTAAAGTTGGGGTCTTTTTCGCGCAGGAAGATATAAAGCTGTGACAGAGTCACTCGGAAAAGACCCTGAGGTTGACCCAGCGTTGGTGAGACGGTAACGTATGGAACCATTTCCCCAAACCTGTGTCATACAGTGCAATGTTTCGGGGGGTTTCTGATGATGGAGTTTGTCATGTTATGAAGATTGCTGCAGCTGAAGGTGATTCTGACACGGGACTCTTAACACAACACACGTTTTGCTTGGGCCCCAATGTTCTGGCTACAAACAGAAAGGTGCCAGTAATGACAGAGACAACAAGATGTCGAGAATGATAGAGATAAGGTGTTGATAATGACAGAGACAAGATGTCAATAATGACCGAGACAAGATGTCAGTAATGACAGAGACAGGAAGATGTCAATAATGACAGACAAGAAGATGTCAGTAATGACAGAGATAAAAAGATGTCAGTAATGACAGAGACAAGAAGATATCAGTAATGACAGAGACAATAAGATATCAATAATGACAAAGACAACAAGATGCCAATAATGACAGAGACAAGAAGATGAAGATGACAATAATGACAGAAACAATAAAATGTCAATAATGACAATGTCATTGTCAACAACCTCTGCCTGGGGCCATTGCTCACGTTCGTAGGATGTGCCAATAGTATATAATATTATAATACAATAATACTTTCTTAATCCTTAAAAAGCTAATTTTGATTGTCTGCCTTTGAAAAATAATGAACAAGTAAATACAAAAGTAAGTTAATACTTATTCAGTTTAACTCATTAAGAAAAAAGAAAAAAAGAAAAAAAAAGGAAAAAAAAGAGAGAAAAAAATGAATAAAATCATATAATTAAAAAGTAAGTAAGAATATACACACCAGCACTCGCAATAGCATAATAATAATAATAATGATAATAAACGTATTTTTATGGCGCAATATCCTGCCCGGGGAGGCTCCTTTGAGATCATACACGTGCGCACACACAGGCACCTGCGCACACGAATATAGACGCTATAGCTACACAGTTTACAACCAGTTTTAACTGACAATAAATAGTGATTTGCTGTGGAGGAAGATAGCGCGGGGCTGAAAACATTACAAGCCTGTTGTTTTCGAAAAAGAAATGTCTTGGTTAGAGTTGAACGAGTCCAGAAAGGTGTCTTTAGAAGAGGAAGGGGAAGGTCATTTCGTGAGAGAGAGAGAGAGAGAGAGAGAGAGAGAGAGAGAGAGAGAGAGAGAGAGAGAGAGAGAGAGAGAGAGAGAGAGAGAGAGAGACAGACAGACAGACAGACAGACAGACAGACAGACAGACAGACAGACAGACAGACACACACACACACACACACACACACACACACAGAGGCGGGGGGGGGGGGGCAGACAGGAAGAGATAGGGGGAGAGGAAGAGAGAGAGGGAGAGAGGGGAGGGGGGGGGGAGGGAGGGAGACACAGAGACAGAGATAGAGATAGAGAGAGACAGATGGTGAGATCACAGCACTGTAAAATAAGTACGAAGAAACAGTAAGCTACAATGGACAAGTAAGACAAGGCTCGCAACAACACTCAAACATTCCCAAACACGCACACTGGAAAATACTCTACAAGTATACAATTATCGTTGGTCCACACAGCTACATAAATAATGCCACGGCAAGGGGTCAAAGAATTAGAGATGTTATTTTTAGTTGAGACTTCAAAAAACAAATAAACGCCACCACCACCATCACCAACAAAACCAACCAACCAACAAAAAACAAACAAACAAACAAACAAAAACGACTAAGACGGCGAGACTCGGATTTTCCATGGCAGAGAATTCCAAAGAACAGGGAGCCTGCTATTGAAAGATACACAGTGCGGAACAAGCCTCTCTTTCACGCTCGGAAGGAGGTAAGGATAGGTAGCCAGGCTTGTCAATGCCTCCTCCTTTTCCGTGTTTGGAACAAGACCACGGTAGGTTAAAGCCTCCACTTTTTCCTGTTTGGATCAAGACCATGTTAGGTTAAAGCCTCCCTCTTTTCTCTGTTTGGAACAAGACCACGGTGGGTTAAAGCTTCTCCCTTTTTCGTGTTTGGAACAAGACCATGTTAGGTTAAAGCCTCCCTCTTTTTTTGTGTTTGGAACAAGGCTACGGTAGGTTAAAGTCTTCCCCTTTTTCGTGTTTGAAACAAGACCATGGTAGGTTAAAGCTTCTCTCTTTTTCGTGTTTGGAACAAGACCATGTTAGGTTAAAGCCTCCCTCTTTTCCGGGTTTGGAACAAGACGATGGTAGGTTAAAGCCTTCCCTTTTTCCGTGTTTGGAACAAATCCATGTTAGGTTATGCCTCCCCCTTTTTTCGTGTTTGGAACAAGGCCACGGTAGGTTAAATCTTACCCCTTTTTGTATTTGGAACAAGGCCACGGTAGGTTAAAGCGTCTCCCTTTTTTATGTTTGGAACAAGGCGACGCTAGGCTAAAGCCTCCACCGTTTCTTGTGTTTGGAACAAGGGGACGGTAGGTTAAATGCTCCCCATTTTTCGTGTTTGGAATAAGACCAGGGTAGCTTAAATCCTCCATTTTTTCGTGTTTGAATCAAGGCCACGGTAGGTTAAAGCCTCCCCCTTTTTCGTGTTTGGAACAAGGCCACGGTAGGTTTAAACCTCACCTTGTTCTTGTTTGGAACAAGACCATAAAAAGCTTCCCCCTTTTCCGTGTTTGGAAAAAGACCACGGTAGGTTAAAGTCTCCCACTTTTCCGTGTTTGGAACAAGACCATGTTAGGTTAAAGCCTCCCCCTTTTTCGTGTTTAGAAGAAGACCATGTTAGGTTAAAGCCTCCCTCATTTCTGTGTTTGGAACAAGACCACGGTAGGTTAAAGCTTCCCCCTATTTCGTGTTTGGAACAAGGCCACGGTAGGTTAAAGCCTCCCCCTTATCTGTGTTTGGAACAAGACCATGTTAGGTTAAAGCCTCTCTCTTTTCCGTGTTTGGAACAAGACCATGTTAGGTTATAGCCTCCCCCTTTTCTGTGTTTGAAACAAGACCATGTTAGGTTAAAGCCTCCCCCTTTTCCGTGTTTGGAACAAGACGATGGTAGGTTAGAGTCCCCCTATTTTTCGTTTTTGGAACAAGACCGTGTTAGGTTAAAGCCTTCCTCTTTTCCGTGTTTGGAACAAGGCCACGGTAGGTTAAAGTCTTCCCCTTTTTAGTGTTTTGAACAAGGCCACGGTAGGTTAAATCCTCCGCCTTTTTCGTGTTAGGAACAAGGCCACGGTAGGTTAAATCCTCCCCCTTTTTGGTGTTTGGAACAAGACGATGGTAGGTTAAAGTCCTCCCATTTTCGTGTTTGGAACAAGACCGTGTTAGGTTAAAGCCTTCCTCTTTTCCGTGTTTGGAACAATTCCACGGTAGGTTAAAGCCTCCCCCTTTTTCGTGTTTGGAACAAGACCACGGTAGGTTAAAGCCTCCCCCTTTTCCGTTTTTGGAACAAGACCACCGTAGGTTAAAGCCTCTCCTTTTTCCGTGTTTGGAACAAATCCATGTTAGGTTATGCCTCCCCCTTTTTTTTTGTATTTGCAACAAGGCCACGGTAGGTTAAAGCCTCCCCCTTTTTTGTGTTTGGAACAAGGCCACAGTAGGTTAAGCCCCTCCCCCCCCCCCCTTTTTTTTAAAAAGTGTTTGTAACAAGGTCACGGTAGGTTAAAGCCTCCCCCTTTTTCGTGTTTGGAGCAAGGCCAGGCTATGTGCCTAAACCTGTTAAAGTCTTCCATCCCCGTTTGACACAAGGCCAGGGTATGTGCCTATCCTTTCACTTTTCTCTCAAGGCCAGGCTATGTGCCTCTCTTTGGAACAGGTCCACGTTATGTTAAAGCTTCCCCCTTTTTCGTGTTTGGAACAAGGCCACGGTAGGTTAAAGCTTCCCCCTTTTCCGTGTTTGGAACAAGACCATGGTAGGTTAAAGCCTCCCCCTTTTTCGTGTTTGGAACAAGACCATGTTAGTTTAAAGCCTCCCTCTTTTCCGGGTTTGGAAAAGACCACTGTAGGTTAAAGCCTCCCCCTTATCGTGTTTGGAACAAGACAACCGTAGGTTAAAGCCTCCCCTTTTTCCGTGTTTGGAACAAATCCATATTAGGTTAACCCCCCCCCCCCCGCCCCCCCCCTTTTTTTTTTGTATTTGGAACAAGGCCACGGTAGGTTAAAGCCTCCCCCTTTTTTGTGTTTGGAACAAGGCCACGGTAGGTTAAATCCTTCCCCTTTTTCGTGTTTGGAACAAGGCCACGGTAGGTTAAAGCCTCCCCCTTTTTCGTGTTTGGAACAAGGCTACGGTAGGTTAAAGCCTTCCCCTTTTTCGTGTTTGGAACAAGGCTACGGTAGGTTAAAACCTCCCTCTTTTTCGCATTTGGAACAAGACCATAAAAAGCCTCCCCCTTTTCCGTGTTTGGAACAATATCACGTTAGGTTAAAGCCTCCCTCTTTTCCGTGGCCTGGATAAATGTACATGGGACCTTTAAAGACCCGCTTCTTAGAACCTGTTAAATTCTCCCTTTCACGTTTGGAACAAGGCCATGGTATGTGCCTAGGCCTGTTAAATTCTCCCGTTCACGTTTGGAACAAGGCCATGATATGTGCCTAGGCCCGTTAAATTATCCCTTTCACGTTTGGAACAAGGCCATGGTATGTGCCTAAGCCTGTTAAATTATTCTCACTTTCACGTTTGGAACAATGTCAAGGTATGTGCCTAGGCCTGTTAAATTCTCCCTTTCATGTTTGGAACAAAGCCAGGGTATGTGCCTAGGCCTGTTAAATTCTCCCTTTCACGTTTGGAACAAGGCCATGGTATGTGCCTACGCCTGTTAAATTCTCCCTTTCACGTTTGGAACAAGGTCATGGTATGTGCCTACGCCTGTTAAATTCTCCCT
Source organism: Alviniconcha marisindica (assembly GCA_018857735.1). Lineage (NCBI taxonomy): Eukaryota > Metazoa > Mollusca > Gastropoda > Provannidae > Alviniconcha > Alviniconcha marisindica. Next base: position 462,847 of record JABMCL010001784.1, read on the forward strand.
TTCACGTTTGGAACAAGGCCATGGTATGTACCTACGCTTGCTAAATTCTCCCTTTCACGTTTGGAACAAGGCCATGGTATGTGCCTAGGCCTGTTAAATTCTCCCTTTCACGTTTGGAACAAGGCCATGGTATGTGCCTAAGCCTATTAAATTCTCCCTTTCACGTTTGGAACAAAGCCAGGGTATATGTTAATTTCTCCCTTTCACGTTTGGAACAAGGCCAGGGTATGTGTTAAATTCTCCCTTTCACGTTTGGAACAAAGCCAGGGTATGTGTTAAATTCTCCCTTTCACGTTTGAAACAAAGCCAGGGTATGTGTTAAATTCCCCCTTTCACGTTTGGAACATGGCCAGGGTATGTGTTAAATTCTCCCTTTCACGTTTGGAACAAAGCCAGGGTATGTGCCTAAGCCTGTTAAATTTTCCCTTTTACGTTTCTCACAAGGCCAGGGTATGTGTTAAATTCTCCCTTTCACGTTTGGAACAAAGCCAGGGTATGTGTTAAATTCCCCCTTTCACGTTTGGAACATGGCCAGGGTATGTGTTAAATTCTCCCTTTCACGTTTGGAACAAAGCCAGGGTATGTGCCTAAGCCTGTTAAATTTTCCCTTTTACGTTTCTCACAAGGCCAGGGTATGTGTTAAATTCTCCCTTTCACGTTTGGAACAAAGCCAGGGTATGTGTTAAATTCTCCCTTTCACGTTTGGAACAAAGCCAGGGTATGTGTTAAATTCTCCCTTTCACGTTAGGAACAAAGCCAGGGTATGTGCCTAAGCCTGTTAAATTTTCCCTTTTACGTTTCTCACAAGGCCAGGGTATATGTTAAATTCTCCCTTTCACGCTAGGAGCAAGGGCAGAACAAGCACCGAGGCTTTCCAAAGCCTCTCCCTTTTCTCACGATTGGAACAAGGACAGGCCCCACTGTAGGCTGATTAAAGCCTTCAAGTTTGTACATACCTAGAGCGAAGTCGTTGTAGACGTCCACGCCTATCAAAAGCTTTCTCTACTCAAGGGGTTGGAACAGGATCGTAATAGGTGTCCAGGCCCACGAAAGACTCCCTCTTTTCAAGCTTGGAATGTCGTGATAGGTGAGCAGATCCGTCTATCTCTGTCTCTGTCTCTCTGTCTCTGTTTGTCTCTGTCTGTCTCTGTCTCTGTCTCTGACTCTCTCTGTCTGTCTGTCTGTCTGTGTCTCTCTGTCTCTGTCTCTGTCTCTGCCTCTGTCTCTGTCTCTGTCTGTCTGTCTGTCTGTCTGTCTGTCTGTCTGTCTGTCTTCTCTCTCTCTCTCTCTCTCTCTCTCTCTTGTAACCAGGCCATGGTAGGTGCCCAAGCATGTTAAAACCTCGCCCTTTTCACGCATGTTGATCTTGATTAAAAGTAGAAGTCAGGTGTTGATGTGTTGTCAGGTGTTGATTATAAATCAGGTGTCGATGCCTGTCAAAGGTCGCCTTCTTTATAAACTTGACAATGGCCAGGACTAGTGCCATTCCCATCAAAGCTTTCCGTCTTTACAGTTATTTCCCCTTTTGTGGAAATGGCCGGGATAAATGTACACGGGCCTTTTAAAGACCCCCTTCTTAGAAATGCAAAACATGGCGGAGATACGTTTTGTAAGTTTGGATCTAAAAACCGGGAATATAACCAGAACGGAGTAAAAACTAGTACTTAATGAAAAAAAGAAGAAGAAGAAAAATCTGAAACAGAATGACTGCTAGCGTTCTAAAACAAGATCCAAACACAAAAACGAACGCTTATTTATTTTGACACGGACACACAGTATGCAAATCGTCGGGGAAATCCCCTTTGTCAAGTCACAAAACGACACTTAAACAACAGATAAACGGCAGTGGTTAAAAACGATGAAAAATGAGATAATATTTTTATCTTGTTTTGGCTGAGTTTTTGTCGCTTGTTCAGTTAAAATAAACTGGTTCGTTTGAACCTTTTTGTGTTTGGATCTAGTACTTACTGAGTTGGACACTATCTTAGTCGGACATCTGTGATAAAAATGCATCTATATTTGTCTGTTATACTATAATAAAACAATTAAAAAACGAGAAACAAATGGGCTCGTCAATCGAAAGAATGAATCTTGAAGTATAAGTTACTAGCCTTCCTTCCCTGCTAAAGCATGTTTACCCCTCACATCATGAAC
>JABMCL010001784.1:470000-475000 GCA_018857735.1 Alviniconcha marisindica
CCCCCCCCTTGGTACTTTGCCCCCCCCCCCCTTTTTACTTCCCCCCCCCCCCCCCCCTTTTGTACTCTCCCCCCCCCCTTTTTACTTAACCCCCCCCTCCTTGTGTACTCCTGCCCACCCCCCCCCTTTGTACTTAACCCCCCCCCTTGTGTACTTCTGCCCACCCCACCCCCTTTTTCTTAAACCCCCCCCCCCCCCCCCCCCTTTCGCCGCCACCCCCCCCCCCTTTTACTTAACCCCCCCCCCCCCCCGCGACTTCTTTCCCACCCCACCCCTTTTTCAACCCCCCCCCCCCCCCCTTGGTATTCTGCCCAACCCCTTTTCTTACCCCCCCCCCCCTTGCGTTTCTGCCCACCCCACCCCTTTTGTACTTAAAAACCCCCCCCCCCTTTTGTACTTCTCCCCCCCCCTTTTGTACTTAACACCCCCTTGTGTTTCTTCTCCCCCCCCCCCCCTTGTTTAACTTAAAACCCCCCCCCCTTGTGTACTCCGCCCGCCCCACCCCTTGGTCTTAAACCCTCCCCCCTTGTGTACTTCTGCCCACCCCACCCCTTGTGTACTTACCCCCCCCCCCCTTGTGTACTCCTGCCCACCCCACCCCTTGTGTACTTAACCCCCCCCCCCCCCCATTTGTTTCTTCCCCTGCCTTCCGCCCCACCCTTGTGTACTTAGACCCCCCCCGCCCCCCCCACACACACACCGTGTACTTCTGCCCCGCACCCCTCCTCCTTGAGTACTCCCCCCCACACACACACCGTGAACCTCCACCACCCCTTGTGTACTTACCCCCCCACCCAACATACACCACTTTGACTTCTGCCCCCCCCCAACCCCCCCCCCCCGACCCCTTGTGTGTTTACCCCCAATTGTGTACTTCTGTCTCCCCCCCCCCCCCCATGCCCCGCCCCTTTGTGTACTTATGCTCCTCTTCCCCTGTGTACTTCTGCCCGCCATCATCCCTTGCGTACTCCCCCCCCCCCGTCCCATCCCTTGCGTACTTTTCCACAACCATCCTTGCGAACTTTCCCCCACCCCCATCCCATGCGTACTCCCCCCCCCCTTGCGTACTTTTCCCCACCACCATCCCTTGCGACTCCCCCAATCCCTTGAGTTCCCCACCCCCATCCATGCGTACTCCCCCCCCCCCCCCCATCCCTTGCGTACTTTTCCCCACCACAATCCCTTGCATACTTTCCCCACCCCCATCCCATGTGTACTTTTCCCTACCCCCATTCCATGTGTACTTCTGCCCCCCCACCCCCACCCCACCCCATGTGTACTTCTGCTCACCCCCACCCCATGTGTACTTTTCCCCACCACAATCCCGTGCGTACTTTCCCCCACCCCCCATCCCTTTCGTGCTTTTCCCCACCCCTCATCCCGTGTGTATTTCTGCCCACCCCCCACCCCTTGTGTACTTTTCCCCACCCCCCCATCCCATGTGTACTTCTGCCCACCCCCCCACCCCATGTGTACTTCTGCCCACCCCATGTGTACTTTTCCCCACCCCTCATCCCATGTGTACTTCTGTCCACCCCCCCACCCCATGTGTACTTCTGCCCACCCCTCATCCCATGTGTACTTCTGCCCACCCCCCCACCCTCATCCCGTATTACTCTGCCCACCCCCCCACCCCATGTGTACTTCTGCCCACCCCCATCCCATGTGTACTTCTGCCCACCCCTCATCCCATGTGTACTTTTCCCCACCCCTCATCCCATGTGTACTTCTGCCCACCACCCACCCCATGTACTTCTGCCCACCCCCCCCATCCCATGTGTACTTCTGCCCACCCCATGTGTACTTCTGCCCACCCCCCACCCCATGTGTACTTCTGCCCACCCCCATCCCATGTGTACTTCTGCCCACCCCCACCCCATATGTACTTCTGCCCACCCCCATCCCATGTGTACTTCTGCCCACCCCATATGTACCTTCCCCCCACCCCCCGCATCCCATGTGTACTTCTGCCCCCCCCCTCCCCCCGTCCCCCGCCACCTCCCATCGTACTTCTCCCCCCCCTCGCGTACTTCTCGCCCCCCCCCACTCCCCCCCCCCCTTTTGTGTACTTCTGCCACCCCCACCCCCCTCCTGTCCCGCTGTCCACGTGATGACAATGCTGTACGTAACGGATCGTTTGCTGGCTGTGGACGAGGAGGCTGAGCCGCGCGGTGCCGGAGCTGTGACGTAACGCAGCGTGTGTCTGTCACAGCGGGGAGCCAGGCACACGGCGGTGTCGTTGGTAGCGGGACGAAACAAAAACCTCAACGTTCACCGGCAGGTAGACCTGCTCACTCAGCAAGTCGCACACGCCGGATATGCTGAGTCAGTGGCGGTGGGGCAGGGGGACGAGGGGCGGGGCGGGGTGGGGTGGGGTGGGGTGGGGTGGGGTGGGGGATGGATGGGGGTGGGGGGTGGGGGAGGGAGGAGAGCAAGTCGGTGTGTGCATGAGCCAATGGGAATCCGGTTTTACAACCCACACGCATGCTGTTCTGGTGCTATAGGCGGGGCTCTGGGACGGAGTTCGCATCCCCAGACGTCTGTCGTCTTTTGTTGGACTGCACAAAGTGCCGGGATGAAAATGGAGGTCATCGAATGTCTGATTCGGTTGACGAAGGAGCCGCGCGCGGTGGGGAAGGGGGGGGGGTGGGGCCGGGGGGGGGGGGGGGGGGGGGGGGGGGGGGGGGGGTTAACGCACAGAGTAAGACGTTCTAGGCGGAGTCGTGTACTCGTGTACTCATATGCCTATAGGCAACGGGAAAAAGACCAGGAAAATAAAAATAAACTGATCACGAGCATGTAATGCTGCCCCTTGAGTACATGCACTCAACAACATCTCCTTTTTGTATCAACGAAGATGTTTTATACTTAAAACGGCTTCCTTTTTGTATCAACGAAGATGTTTTTACTTAAAACGGCTTCCTTTTTCTTTTCTTTTTCTTTTTTATCAACGAAGATGTTTTTACTTAAAACGGCTTCCTTTTTGTATCAACGAAGATGTTTTTTACTTATAACGGCTTCCGTTTGTATCAACGAGGATGTTTATACTTACAGCGGCTTCTGTTTGTATCAGCGAAGATGTTTATACTGAAAACGGCTTCCTTTTGTATAAAAAAAAATGTTTTGTACTTAAAACGGCTTCAGTTTGAGACAACGAAGATGTTTGTCCTTAAAACGTCTTTCTTTTGAGTCAACGAAGATGTTTGCACTTCAAACGGCTTCCTCTTAAGTCAACGAAGATGTCTGTACTTAAAAACGACTTCGTTATTTACTGGTCCTGTAAGTTTGAAGTCGTTTGTCATTTGATGGGACGTGAGCAGACCACAGCCGTGGTAAGCTGTCGGAAGCGCCACTGAAGCTGCTGTGTGAATTTGGGACATGCAGCCAATGGTTTGGTTGAGAGGAATGTCGGTGTCGGTGTCGGTGTCGGGTGTGGTAGCTGTTGTAGTTGGTGGTGGTGTGTTTTCTATTTTTTTTTTTCTTTTTTTTCTACTTTTTTTTTCTTTTCTTTTCTTTTTTTCCCCCGCTCAAGAAACCGACTTCGGTTTTGGGGCAAACAGAATCCGTGGGTTTATGTTTTCAGAGCCGGATGAACTGCGTTCTTCGCTCCCCCCCCCCACAACACACACACACACACACACACACACACACACACACACACACACACACACACACACACACAACACACACACACACACACACACACACACACACACACCACACACACACACACACACACACACACACACACACACACACACAAGCAAACACACACACACAAGCAAACACACACACACACACACTCTCTCTCACTCTCTCTCTTTCTCTCTCTCTCTCTCATATGCATAGACTGTTTGATATAAAAGTATAAAAGAAAACAACGAATAAGAAAGAAAAAAGAGGAAACAGACATCGTACCACGAAATGGTTTAGCTTGACTCCATAGCTGGGTTGGGTTGGCAAAGGGTCCTGAATCCTGATTGGCCAAGTCCAACAACTGCGCGCGTGGCGCTCGCTAACGACTTTGCGTTCACTTCCGGAACATTTCTTCTCTTTTGTCACCTATTATGCTTATGCAACGATTTCATTCACCTCATTATAATATTTTCCTATTCAGTTGCATTTACCTGCTGCCTCGAAATTAAACGTCAAAAATGTCTGATTTTAAGTAACAGTTGAATGAAAATGTACCGTAGTAAAAATAAAAAAATTACTAATTCAAATCCGAAACGTGTGAACGCTTGTTGAACACGAAGTCGTTCCGGTTTTTTGTGTTTGCCATTTTTCCATTCGATGTTCGATTCGAGACCAAAATTTCGACAGTAACCCAATACCAAAAAATTATTTTATCCGTCGGAAGAATAAAAACGTTCCTAGTGTATCAAGTCCGCATAAAAATAAAATAAAATCGATTACTAGAACGGCTTTAAGTAGCTTGAGCCTTTCGGCGGAAACACCGAGCATTGTCCCGTGCAGACATGCGCAGACGAGTGTCTGTGCTGGGAAAGGTGCGTTGCATGGTCAGTTAGCAACTGGGGGAAAAGAAGGGAAGCGAATCACGTCATAAGTCTAGCAAAGCTACTGGCTACAGTTCATGTAAGTACTCTGCACTCCTCACACATTCGCAAATAACTGACACTTCGATGATTTAGAGATTCCAGTGCGGTGGAGACGAAGAGCCAACGCGACTTGAAATGAAGTCAAAGGGAATAGAACTTAAACAAAGACTAAGAGCTGTGGGGCTCATTGTGTTCAGATTACCATAATTCACACCGAGGCTCTAAAATGTGAGTTTTATATTGAGCCAGATTTGATTTGATTTTATCCAAGGATTATTTTATCCGATCTTGGATAAATATGTTTCGGTCAGTTACAAGCTGCACACCTGTCTTGCCGACTGGGCCTGAAATGGAGTGTCGTAGGCCAGCCACTGGCAAACGATCTTTGCTGAGGACGTGACCTCATGGGTATGATCTTCCTTGTCTTATTTTGCATTGCAG
>JABMCL010001784.1:480000-485000 GCA_018857735.1 Alviniconcha marisindica
TTGTTAACGACACTCTGGCTGTACCTGTGTTTGTCTGACTCTGTGTCCGCGTGTGTGTCGACTGCCCGTCTGTGCAAGCAATACTGAAACCAATAGGTCAGTCTAAGTCAGCATCTAAAATGAAGAAGAAGACAAAATAAAATAAAAGGAGAAGACGTGATCCTGCTTTTATAAAACATAGAGCGCATGTTTGTGTTGTTTCAAGGTTGTTATAAACAGTGTGCACCTTTGGTCTGGTATAAGATCCAAACACGTAAACGGTTAAAAGTAAGGCTAATTTAATGACAAATACAAAACAGTTAAACAGCAGACCACGATGTGATCCTGCCTTCATAAAACAGTGTATATGATTTTTAATTTTTTTTAATTTAAAGTCTTCACATAAGTGATATTAGACTGATCTTACAATTATCATGCTAACAGTATATATATATATATATATATATATATATATATATATATATATATATATATATATATATATATATATATATATATATATATATATATATATATATATATATATGTATCAGCAATTTGCACCAGTATAAATTTATGTTGAAAACAAACAAACAGAAAACGCCTAACTAACCTTGTTTGCAGTTAACAATCAGCCACATATACATTTGGGTCTGTATCCATACTGAAAATTAGTTTCACTTCATCTGTATCTCATACTCACAAGACCACATATACGCTCATATGCTAAACACATTCATACACCCTAAATGTCGTATACTCCCACATTGTTACTCAAAAGATATAGTACAGAACCCCTCGCTTACTGTCTGACAAAAGTAGTTTAGCGATCACACAACTTTCATTCACCAACCCTATAATTATATACTCTACCCCCCCCCTCCTAATGATATACTTATTTTAGCTATCACCCACACTTTCATTCCACCATATATATACTCTCATAGACATACATCCCCTCCCCTCCCCCACCCAACCTGATGTAAAATAAAATCACACTCGTAATTCAAAGTAGATGACCAATGGGAGGGAGGGAGAGAGCATGAGAGATCTAGGTAAGAGAAGGAGGCACGGGTTGGATGGGTGAAAAGAGATTCAAATTGGTGTTGTTGTTTGAGATCATTAAGTTAATATTTTGTTAATTGCTTTATGAGTGGACGAGTGGAGACTGGTGTGCGCATGTCATTATGTGTGTGTGTGTGTGTGTGTGTAATGTTCGATAGGCGATAATGGTAATTTAAGCTACAATAATTAAGGTTCTGTTTGCTGAAATGTATGCTAATGCAGTTTTTGTGACAATATGTTTGTACAGCACAGTGAGTTTAACTCTGGTTAAAGAAGAGCGCTTTATAAGAATAATTTATTATTATTATTATGAATGGGACTATTGACTATTCTTTATAAAACGTCGGGCGCAGGTTTGCCTTGTTTGAAGGCTGTCGCCAAACAGTGTGCGCCTTCGGTCTGATATAAGATCCAAACACATAAACGGTTAAAAGTAACGCTGACTTAATATGAAAAATACAGACCAGTTAAACAGCTAGCACACAAGAGACGAAGTGATCCCGCCTTTATGAAACGTTGGGCGCAGGTTTGCCTTGTTTTAAGGCCGTAGTTAAACACTGTCTTTAAGAGAGTCTTCAGAGACTCAGGCATATATCAGAGCTCAGGAGCTGTGTGAAAGTCGAGGTGGCCTTCCTCGGCATCTGTCCCTAATAAGCCTACGGTTTCTGTGGACGTAAAGCAACACTTCAGCAACAACAATCAGGCATTCAACACACTACAACTGCAAGCGGATAAGTACATTTTCATTTATCACCGTTCAACTGTTGTTTCGTCGCTTTGAAAAAAGAAAGAAAAAAGGTTAACCTGAAAATTTGGACATGTTTTGTAGTGTCATTAAAATAGCGTTCCTTTTAACCGTTCATGTGTTTGGATCTTGCTTTAGAACGCTAGCAGTCATCATTGTTTCAGATTTATTTTCTGGTTGTTGTCGACCAATATAATTTCAGAAATTCTTCATTAATTTAAAAAAAAAAGTATTTTCCTATCGATGGCGGGCAGTTCTTACCACCGTCATTTGCACTCGTACTGTGCTCTTTTGGTCTTGGTCACCAACGTCCGCACCGGCAGTGAGGTACTGCGGACGCAGAAATTAAGGTCCACCTTGCTGAGAACCCAGAGCTGGCAAATGTTCTCCCTTTAAAGCCTGGACTAGGTCAGAATATAGCCTTGCATGCTTCACCCACTGCCAGGAATTTCTTTCTTGTCCCAGTTTCGACTTTCCAGGTCCATTCACCTTCATTTAATTCAAATCCTTTCCCTACCTTTTATCCGCGTAACAATTTCCCGTGTGGGCGCGTGGATAAAAGAGATGAACCTGCTCATTGTCAACAGACGGAAGTAAATCGCGAAAGACAAGACAAGACATAGTCACAAGCGATTTAAGTAGGTTCTCGTGGTGAGTGCCTAGGGAATATAAATAGGTACCAAAACATATGTTATTATTCATGGACAGATGATTAGACGGTTGGTTTTCAACGCTGTAATAATGAATTAGACGGACCTGTGGTTTAGTGGAATGAGTGAACAACTGCTTTTTTAATAATCCAAATTGAACATTGTTTTTACCTCAGCTCCTTGTCTGTCCTCTTCTTTGATTCCTTCTTCTTTTGTTGTCTGTCTCTACTTGCACCCGAGGAAAAAAAAAATCTTCTTCAAAAAGCGCTAGAGTATGATTGTTTCTTTGTTTTTCGTCGTATTGGTGTGTACATTTTCCTAGATCTTTTCTATTTTGGTTTAGTGATTGTATTTTGGGCTGGCATTGTTGTTCCTAATATGTCAGCCCGACATCTGAGGACATTAGGCCTCACACCATCATCATCTGGTTGGTGTTGTTGTACCTAATATGTCAGCCCGACGTCTGAGGACATCAAGTCCCACACCATCATCATCTGGTTGGTGTTGTTGTACCTAATATGTCAGCCCGAGTCTGAGGACATCAAGTCCCACACCATCATCATCTGGTTGGTGTTGTTGTACCTAATATGTCAGCCCGACTCTGAGGACATTAAACCCACACCATCATCATCTGGTTGGTGTTGTTGTACCTAATATGTCAGCCCGACGTCTGAGGACATCAAGTCCCACACCATCATCATCTGGTTGGTGTTGTTGTACCTAATATGTCAGCCCGACTCTGAGGACATTAGTCCTCACACCATCATTTTCTATTTTGGTTTAGTGATTGTATTTTGGGTGGCATTGTTGTTCCTAATATGTCAGCCCGACGTCTGAGGACATTAAGGTCCCACACCATCATCATCTGGTTGGCGTTGTTGTACCTAATATGTCAGCCCGACGTCTGAGGACATCAAGTCCCACACCATCATCATGAGGTTGGCGTTGTTGTTCTTGTTATGTCAGCCCGACGTCTGAGGACATTAAGGTCTCACACCATCATCATCAGGTTGGCGTTGTTGTACCTAATATGTCAGCCCGACGTCTGAGGACGTTAAGGTCCCACACCATCATCATGAGGTTGGTGTTGTTGTCCCTAATATGTCAGCCCGACGTCTGAGGACATCAAGTCCCACACCATCATCATCAGGTTGGGTTGTTGTCCCTTTATGTCAGCCCAACGTTGAGGACATTAAGTCCACACCATCATCATCTGGTTGGATCTGTTGTCCCTAATATGTCAGCCCGACGTTGAGGACATTAAGGTCCCACACCATCATCATCTGTTGGCACTGTTGTCCCTAATATGTCAGCCCGACGTCTGAGGACATTAAAGTCCCACACCATCATCATCTGGTTGGCTCTGTTGTCCCTAATATGTCAGCCCGACGTCTGAGGACATTAAGTCTCACACCATCATCATCAGGCTGGCGTTGTAGTACCTGATATGTCAGCCCGACACCTGAGAACATTAAGCCCCACGCCATCATCAGCAGGCTGGCGTAACAGAAGTCTGAATGTGTGGTTGGTCCTTGAGGTGACCCAGTGCGGTTGCGGGGACGTCAACACGGCACACAACTAGCTATCTAACCGAGTCCCGCAATGGAGATTTTGTGCAAGAGTGCTGCTGACTGGAACTGTCTGTGCTCCAGTGTGAGGGAACTTGGATTCTTAAACAAGACAGCACGCGGCACTTACTCTTCTACGTGTACCTGAGAGAGAGAGAGAGTGGAGGAGGGAGGGGAGAGGGAGGGGAGGAGAGAGAAGGAAGGGAGGAGGAGGGAGAGAGGGGGGAGGGAGGGAGAGAGAGAGAGGAGGGGAGGGAGGGAAGGAGAGAGAGGGAGGGAGAGAGGGGGAGGAGGAGGAGGGAGGGAGGGAGAGAGGGGGAGGGGGGAGGAGAGAGAGAGAGGGGGAGAGGAGGGAGGAAGGAGGGAGGGAGGGAGAGAGAGGGGGGAGGAGAGAGAGGGAGGAGGGAGGGAGGGAGGAGAGAGAGAAGAGAGTGAGAGAGAGAGAGGGAGGAGAGGAGAGGAGAGAGAGAGGGAGAGAGGAGAGAGAGAGAGAGAGAGAGAGAGAGAGAGAGAGAGAGAGAGAGAGAGAGAGAGAGAGAGAGAGAGAGAGAGAGAGAGAATTCGAACTCGAACTCGAACTCGAACTCGAACTCGAACTCGAACACTTTATTTTACAAGGATTGTAGTTTAGGTTCAGTCAAAAATCTGTCTAACAACTAGTCCTTGCTGATGAGTAAATATAAAATTACAGGCATCATTTATATACATATAGGCATGAGTGAGTGAGTGAAATTTGATACGTGAGAATTTCCACACAAAACATAGCGTGTTCACAGCATCAGACGCACACTTGCATATATATCACTCAGTTATACATTATGAGCATAGAACCAGCAAATAAGGCAGTAAAAAATTCATATGGTTTGTATTGGAAAAGAAAACAGCAGTCAATGCTTATCTTATAAAGAACAGTAAGGGAGAGGGGGGAAGATAAACGTCACTCTCGCAAGCAGTCGGAAGGACTTGGCGGAGTTCTTTAGGTGTATAAAGTAG
>JABMCL010001784.1:500000-515000 GCA_018857735.1 Alviniconcha marisindica
TGTGCGTGCGTGCGTGCGTGCTGGTGCGTGCGTGCGTGCGTGCGGTGCGTGTGTGTGTGTGTGTGTGTGTGGTGTGTGTGTGTGTGTGTGTGTGTGTGTGTGTGTGTGTGTGTGTGTGTGTGTGTGTGTGAGTGTGGTTGTGCGTGAGTGGTGATTGGTATCTGTGTGTGTGTGTGTGTGTGTGTGTGTGTGTGTGTGTGTGTGTGTGTGTGTGTGTGTGTGTGTGTGGTGGTTGTTCTGGGGTGTGTGTGTGTGTGTGTGTGTGTGTGTGTGTGTGTGTGTGTGTGTGTGTGTGTGTGTTGTGTGTGTGTGTGTGTGTTAATGCGCGCGCGTGCGTGCGCGCACGGGCGATCGAAATGGTGAAATTAATACTAAACACGTTTGAGAAGTACAGCTGTACCGATCAAGACTCCATGGTCAGCTTGGTGGTACTTGAAGATCCCGAAGCAGAGCAAAATAGAACAAAAACGTAAACAGCAAAACGACACTGACAACACTCAGAACAACGACCCACTGAACTAAATCTTACTCATAACCCTCCCGAGCAGAATATAAAAATAAACACCACCACAAAACAAAAAACAAAAAATAACAACAACAACAAAGAAACCGTACAAATTGTAGAAGGCACCATGGTCTCGCACGTGCAGGTCCGATTTCGCTGTAACTGAAAACGAATCGTTAAACACTGTAAATGTACTTGCACATTAAATATGAACTAAAATAATATTGAGGAGAGTTCCCTCATCCAACGAGCTGACGTCGCCCTTTTTTTCTTCTTCTGTTTTTCTGTTTTCTTTCTTTTTTTCTGGAATGTTTTTGTTTGTTTGTTTTTGTTTATTTTCCTTGCTTTTTTTCTTTTCTTCTCCAGTTTTCTTTTTTCTAAAAATTTGTTGTTGTTGCTGGGTTGTTTTTTTTTTTCTCGTTTTTTTTTTTTTCGTTTTCTATCTTTTCTTGATTTTAGTTTCTTTTTTTTCTTTGCTTTTTTTTTCTTTCTTCCTTTGTTTTCTTTGTGCTTGATGTTTTAGTTGTGTTTTTTTTTTTTTTGGGGGGGGGGGGCAGGGGGGGGGGGGGGTAGTGTGCATATAATTGACGTCAACCATTGAATTACTAGGAACAAGGCGGCCCCACACCGACACAGCGGATCGACGTCAGTATCACGTACAGTTGGTTCTATTTCAAAACTGTGTCAACAGGAGCGGACTCTCCGCCTGAGCTCTCTCCCCACCCCACCCCCCTGCTCCCTCCCCCTGCCTCCACCCTTTTTACCGCTCTGCACAGCCCTGGGTATCGTCGGCAGGCTTCTCAGGCAACTCAACAACCGGAAGTTACGTCGGCAGCCATTTTGTTTCGGGTATGGAGGCTTGGATCGGTCGGTCCATTTCAAACTGTAGTCTCCATCCCAGAGTGTGTGTGTAGATATATATATATATATATATTTGTCGACGCGGTGTAGACAAAAACCGATGCAGTCAGAGTGAGAGTTAGGATTTCTAATCGGCGGCGACAAAAAGACCACGACCTGACATCGGAAGTGGATTTTGTTTGTTTGGTTTTTAGTTGTTGCGCTGGGGGGGATTGGAGGGCTGTGGAAGGGAGACGGTGACAGCCCCAGTGTTGGACTGTGTGCGGTTCGGAGCCGCCGACTGGCTGCAGTGGCTGAAGAAGATGCGCACAGACATTCTGTCGTAGTTTAGTCACAGGTCGACCTCGACATCGACGTCCGCGTTGTCAACAGAGGTAAAGCAGACGAAGAAAATACCGAATCCGCATGCACTGCCGTGAATTACGGGAGGTCTGTAGCCGGCTGTCTCGCCGCAATCGGGAAAATCCATAGCTTAGTACGCTGTTCTCCGACCACGGCACTGAAGAAGAGTACTTGTGTAATATTATTATCTAGAGTGCCTAATTTTTGGGGTACTTCTCGTAGACATGATCGTATTAAGGTTCCAACAGAGCCGTTCAGACGAAAATAGTAACGCTCGTGTCAACTGAAATTATTTCAAAAATTCAGTACGGATGTACGGATATCTGAATTACCGTACTGACGGTAATAATAACAGCACATTTTCCACAGGGAATGTTTAGGTCTGAGTTTTATTAAACAAGCATTAGCTTACAGGTTGAAAGAAGACATGAGCGATTTGAAGGAGCCTTGTTCTCCTGTGTTATCCTTCTTACTGTGACACAAAAGACGACAGCTGCATTGCTAAGGTACTGGCGTGATTGACACCCGGCCTAGCGAATGTGAAGGTGGACCTGTGACGTTTCCAAGCATAGTTTTCCGTGGTTTAATGAAATACTGGTCTTCAAAGGAAAGGATAAAGAAAAGACCAGTCCTTAAGTGTTTTACGTGCACATTTTTGTTTGATTATAATTTATCTTGGAAAAAATGCTTTTGAAGGCACTTTTCCTGCGCCGTTTTTTCTTCTTCTTATGTATGTACATGATCAAGGGTAATTATCATCTGGAAGCTGCAGCCACATGACGTTTGAAAGATAACTGATTACGTGCCAGTTATTCATAGGTTACAAAACGAAATATGAATTTCTGGTCATAAGTTGTGTTTATGAAACACCTTTAAAATGCAATGATGTAATGATGTGAGCAATCGTCTAGTATGTATATATATATATATTATATATATATATATATATATATATATATATTTGTGTGTGTGTGTGTGTGTGTGTGTGTGTGTGTGTGTGTGTGTGTGTGTGTGTGTGTGTGTGTGTGTGTGTGTGTGTGTGTGTGTGTCTGCGCGCGTGCAAACATCACTAAGCATGTTCGTAACTTTATCAGTTAATCTGTATATATGACTTAGTCACAACGTCAATACTAGAAACTGATGACGTTGTACTTAGTCGCATTGTACTTAGTTACACCGTCAGTACTAGGATCTCATGACGTTGTACTTAGTCACAACGTCAATACTAGGAACTGATGACGTTGTACTTAGACACAACGTCAATACTCAGAACTGATGACGTTGTACTTAGTCACGTTGTACTTAGTCACAACGTCAATACTAGGAAGTGATGACGTTGTACTTAGTCACAACGTCAATACTAGGAACTGATGACGTTGTACTTAGTCACAATGTCAATACTAGAAACATATGACGTTGTACTTAGTCACAACGTCAATACTAGAAACTGATGACGTTGTACTTAGTCACAGCGTCAATACTAGAAACTGATGACGTTGTACTTAGTCGCAACGTCTATACTAGGAACTGATGACGTTGTACTTAGACACACCGTCAATAACTGATGACGTTGTACTTAGTCACGGTGCACTTAGTCACAACGTCTATACTAGGAACTGATGACGTTATACTTAGTCACAACGTCAATACTAGGAACTGATGACGTTGTACTTAGTCACGTTGTACTAAGTCAGAATGCCCATACTAGGAACTGATGACGTTGTACTTAGTCACGTTGTACTAAGTCAGAATGCCCATACTAGGAACTGATGACGTTGTACTTAGTCACGTTGTACTAAGTCAGAATGCCCATACTAGGAACTGATGACGTTGTACTTAGTCACGTTGTACTAAGTCAGAATGCCCATACTAGGAACTGATGACGTTGTGGACGCATTGTGTTTGTTGGGTGTAGCGGGAGAAACGTTGATGTTCTTGACTAGCACACGTATCATTTACCTGAAATGTAGTGTACGTGTCGCTTAACCTTGGCCTTTGGATCCTGGCACCATACTTCTAACACCAACCCTGCAATGGGGTACCCTAGACGCAGAAACTACCTCCCCCCCTCCTGCCCCCCCCCCTCCCCCCTCCCGCCCCCCATCTGTGTGAAACCCACACTTGGTGGCGGCTCCATGTGTTTTGGCTTAGGTGGGCTGGAATGTAGCCTTACCGGCCGGGACATTGTTACTTTTTTATACCTACTTTTGTGGTTCTTAATTTCCGTTTCTTTTTTCACAATTCTCTCCTAACAGATAATCTGAAGTACCTTTGAATAATGTGCCTTTGTTTAAGGATGATGAATCTTGTCTGATGTATTGACTGAATGATGCACATTTGGTTCAGTTAATGTATGTATGAATGAATCAAAAAATATATAATAATGCTATATATATATATATATATATATATATATATATATATATATATATATATATATATATATATATATATATAATATACATTTTGTTTGTTTGTTTTAAACGCCCACGCAAACATATGCAGGTTGACAGTGCAGAGGTTGGTGAAGTAGAAGCAAAGAATAATTTTGACACACGCACCTTGTACTGTACCTTGTATTTACTCGCATGCCAGGTGAGAGTTGTCGTAGGCGATTCGTGTCTTTACGGTTGTGTTCATGTGACGTCTTCGAGGGCTAGTTAACTCCCTTTGTTTTCTGGTTATCTTCAAGCACCGAGTGACACGTGTTACCAACGTCGGACTTTTACTTGTCCTTTAATGACCCGAGTTTCGTCTCAGGCTGACTTTTGTGTTTTTGCTTGCCGTAAATATTCGGAATCAGTCCCGGGACCGCCGACCAGCACGTCATATAACCAATGGTGACTACGATTATTACTCTGTTTGATGATCGTTCGTAATCCGTATCGTGATGTCAACGTTAGAGAGTACTGGTTGTATGTGTAGCTTATGTTCTCCTTGATGATTACTTGTAATCTGTATCATTATGTTAACGATAGGGACGACAAGATGGGGTTGGTAGTTGGGGCTTTCATGGATGATCGTTCGTGATCTCTATCGTGATGTCGCACTAAGGATCACTGGTTGGGGTTGGTAGCGTGTGTTTCCATTGATGATGATTCGTAATGTGTATCGTGATGGCAAAGATAGAGAGAGAGAGAGGGAGACAGACAGACAGACAGACAGACAGACAGAGAGATGCTACACGATACAGCCGAAACTGACGGGTTTGCAAGGGGAAAGTCGACGTATTCAACCTTGCTAATCGAGAGTTACCATCCCAAATGACCTCAGGCCTTTCCTTCACTTCAGTCCAAACGGCTGACGCTCACTGGCTTGCGGATGCAGTTCGTCCATTTTAAATATAGCATGCTGTATTTGGAACGGACAGGCTGAAACCGATGTGCTGAGCCGCTTCAACCGTACGATTATGCTGACACACGATCCGTTTGAGACCAGGTTCGGACGGTCATCGTCAACCAAACGGCCGAAATGTATACAAAAATTGTGTAATGACTGAATAATTATCCTTTTTTTTTTTTTTTTTTGCCAAATGCTAAATACATTACTGATTAATCCTGTACCCGAAGCACTCTGTTTTTGATTCTGTGTATATTATTTGAAGGGACAATTAAATCACAGGTTTGCTTTCATACGCAGACTATAGTATGAGTTTTAAAAAAAGAGCAAAATTCGCTGAAGTGTTCTAGGACGTCAGACTCGTAGTGTCTAGAAAAGTATTAATAGTCTTGCCGTTCATACTACTACTACTATAATAATAATAATAATGCACTCTTTGTGTGCTATTTCTCCAGATTGGAGCACATAGCCCCATTACAAGGCAAAGAACAAAACAAAGTCAAAAACAAACTTCCGCGAGCATGGACACACACGCGCGCGCGAGCGCGCACGCACGCACACACACACACACACACACACACACACACACACACACACACACACACACACACACACACACACACACACGCACGCACGCACGCACGCACGCACGCACGCACGCACGCACGCACGCACGCACGCACACACACAGAGAGTCAATACGATTGTTTGGAAAGGTGAGATTTCAAAGATGATTTCAAAGATGTGAGTCTGTTTGATGATCTAATTTGGAAAGTGGAATCTGTTCCAGACAGACGTCCCAGCATAAGAAAAAAGATCTCTGACCAAGCGAGTGCGTGAGCACTTAAGAATTCTTCACCTTTGTATTTAGTCTTCCGTTCTTTCTCTCTCCTAGAGCCTTAGTTCCCCTGTCATTGTTTCTTCTTCTCCTCCCTTTCGTTCTTCTGTGTACTTTTCTCTTCTTTCTTTCTTTCTTTCTTTCTCTCTTTCCTTGCTTATTCGTGTTCTTCTTCTCTTCCTCCCCCTTCTCCTCCTCCTCCTCCTTCTTCTCATCCTCCTTCTTCTCCTTCGTCTCCTCCTTCTCCTCCTCTTCCTTCTCCTCCTCCTTCTCCTCCTCCTTCTCCTCGTTCTTCTCATCCTCCTTCTCCTCCTCCACTTCCACCTCCTCCTCCTCCTTCTCCTCCTACTCCATATCCTCTTCCTTCTCCTCTTCATCCTCCTTCTCCTCCTCCTTCTCCTCCTCCTCCTCCTCCACCTCCTCTTCATTCTCCTCCTCCTCCTTCTCCTCCTCCTCTTCCTTCTCCTCCTCCTCCTTCTCCTCCTCCTCTTCCACCACCTCCTCCTTCTCCTCCTCCTCCTCCTTCTCCTCCTCCTCTTCCTCCTCCTCCCTCCTCCTCCTCCACCTCCTCCTCCTTCTCCTCCTCCTTCTCCTCCTCCTCCTCCTTCTTCCCCTCCTCCTCCTCCTTCCACTCCTCCTCCTTCTCTTCCTCCTCCTCCTCCTTCTTCCCCTCCTCCTCCCTCTCTTCCTCCTCCTCCTTCTCCTCCTCTCCTTCTCCTCCTCCTCCTCCTTCTTCTTCCCTCCTCCTCCTCCTTCTTCCTCCTCCTCCTCCTTCCTTCCTCCTCCTCCTCCTCCTTCTCTTCCTCCTCCTCCTCCTCCTTCTTCCCCTCCTCCTCCCTTCCTCCTTCCTCTCCTCCTCCTCCCTCTCCTCCTTCTCCTCTCTCCTCCTCCTCCTCCTTCTTCCCCTCCTCCTTCTTCTCCTCCTCTTCCTCCTTCTTCTTCTCTTCCTCCACCTCCTCCTTCTCCTCCTGCACCTCCTCCACCTCCACCACCTCCTCCTTCTCCTCCTCCTCCTCTTCCTTCTTCTCCTCCTCCTTATCCTCCTCCTCCTCCTCCTCTTCCTCCTCCTTCTCCTCCTCTTCCTTCTACTTATTCTTCTATCCTAAAAAGACAGTATGCAGTTGGCGGAACATTAATGTCTAAGAAATAACCAAATCACATTATTCACATGCTTTTCCCCCCTTTCATTACATGAATCCTTTTAGTTAACAAATATTATTAACGCTTTCCTCCTAAGTATCATCGTTATTATTATCATCCACTCCGTAAATTTTCTTGTGGTTTTTTGTTTGTTTGACAAATACATCACTAAGGGCCATAATTATGGTGTCTATTCACAAACGTGAAAGTCTCCATTCACCTGGAAACAACATGTTGATGTTGGTCGCTTTTATATATCGTTGTTCTCCGCTCTCGAGCTGACTCACAGCGCTTGTATGTGATTTCATATGAGTGACTAGCCTTTTATAGCGCGTTTTTGAATATCCACCGAAGTGGTGTACTCCTCCTCCTCCTTCCCCTCATCCCCCTTCTCTTCCTCCTCCTCCTTCTCCTCCTCCTTCTTCCCCTCCTCCTCCTTCTCTTCCTCCTCCTCCTTCTCCTCCTGACATGGCTGGTGCTACGTGAAACTGCTGCCATCTCGGTGCAAGTTCTGTGTACGCCATACAACCATGCACCATGTCACTTCATGCAAAGCTACATACGTCATGTGCATGCGTGTTTAGATGTAACCTGCCACCTGCGATTTTGGCAGAATGACCGAGATCTCCTCCTACTTCTACATCTCCTTCCTATCCTGAAAACCCCAGTATGCAGCAGGGGGAACGCTAAAGTCTAAGAAATAGCATTATTCACATTTTTTTTCTCTCTCTCGTCCTTTCATTAGACGAATCCCATCGTTATCAAATATTATTGCTGCTTTCCTCCTTAGTGCCACTGCGGTAACACAGGTGTGGAACGGATACCGAAATAATATGTGCTTATCATTCACACGTTCGTTGTATGTTTAAGCTGCTTTGGGTAGCTTTACACAATGCACCCTACCGGGCAGCAATAACCAAACAGAAACTAACTTTGATACATAGTTATTGCTAGCAATATATTTTCTTCGTCCATCTCTACCACGGGAATGGTCGATATTGTTCTGTTGTGGAGAATGTAAAATAGAGCAATGGAAAATGAAGATCTGATAATTGCACACACGTGTATTCACGCACTCACGCACGCATGCACCTCTGTCTCTGTCTCTCTGTCTCTGTCTGTCTCTGTCTCTCTGTCTATGTCTCTGCCTGCCTGCCTGCCTGCCTGCCTGCCTGCCTGTCTGTCTGTCTGTCTGTCTGTCTGTCTCTCTCTCTCTCTCTCTCTCTCTCTCTCCCTCTCTCTCTTCTCCTCTCTCTCTCTCTCTCTCTTTTCTTCTCTCTCTTCTCTCCTCTCCCTCCTCTCCTCTCCCTTCCCCCCCCCCGGTCCATCCCCTCTCTGTCTGTCTGTCTCTCTCTCTCTTCCTCCCTATCTCTGTCTGCCTGTCTGTCTGTCTGCCTGCCTGAGACGTCTGTCTGTCTGTCTGTGTCTCTCTGTGTCTCTCTGTCTGTCTGTCTGCCTGTCTGTCTGTCTGTCTCTGCTCTCTCTCTCTCTGTCTCTCTCTCTCTGTCTCTCTCTCTCTCTCTCTGTCTCTGTCTCTCTCTCTCTCTTCTTCTCTCTCTCTCTCTCTTCTCTCTCTCTCTCTCTCTTCTTCCTTCTCTCTTCTGTCTCTCTCTCTCTCGTCTCTCTCTCTCTGTCTGTCTGTCTCTTCTGTCTGTCTCTCTGTCTTCTTCTCTTCTCTCTCTCTCTCTCTCTCTCTCTCTCTCTCTCTCTCTCTCTCTCTCTCTCTCTCTCTCTCTCTCTCTCTCTTCTGTTTTCTTTTCCGATACTAGTCATAATTTGAACTGATCAGATGTTCTGCTGCTTTATTTGCTGGTTGTAAGCGCATAATATGTAACTGGATAATATATGGCATGTGTTCGTCTGGCGCTGTGAACACGTTATGTTTGTGTGGAAATTCTCATGTGTAACGTTTCACTCACTCATTCATGCCTATATGTATATAAATAAAGCCTCTAATTTGATATCTACTCATCAGTAGCTTAGCAAGGACTAGTTTTAGGTTTTTGACTGAACCTAAACTACAATCCTTGTAAAATAAAGTTTTCGAGTTCGAGTTTCTCTCTCTCTCTCTCTCTCTCTCTCTCTCTCTCTCTCTCTCTCTCTCTCTCTCTCTCTCTCTCTCTCTCTCTCTCTCTCTCTCTCTCTTGAAAACTTTTTTTTTAAGGAATTGAGATGCAAATGCCAAATGACCTTGTCTATGGTGAAACAAATCGGTATCCATTATTTGTGAACTCTGCAGTAAGATGCATACTTTACTGGTTAGAATTAACAAGAATGGAGGCGTCCAAATTAGCAACCAAAGCTTATTTGATGTTACATGAGATGAATGAGGCAAAAGAAACTGGGCCTCAAATATCCGTTGTAAGTTGTATCAGTATGGATTTGGTTTTGTCCGGTTAATTGAAGATGTGGAAGAAATGAACCAGTTTTTACATGTTTTTCGTGAAAGATTAGTTGCTTGCTGGTGGCAAGAATGGCATTCCCATGTTGAGACTAGTGATAGATTAAATTTTATAAGACATTTGCAACGTTCATGATACGAAAACGTATTTTAAGATGAATATTGATAGGCATTTGAAATTCATAATGACAAGGTTTCGACTGGGTATTTTATACATTTTTGTTCATCATTATCGATACAAAAGACATACTGATGAAGACCTGATTTGTTCATTATGTAGAGCAGCACTCGTAACTGAATTAAAAAAATCTCTGTTGCCCTGTGCAAAGAGCTTTAAGAGCGCAATTTATCCCGTCAAAATTCTACAAATTTCTAAGTCTTTTTCGATCAAGCCTGCTGCTAGCATCCACCAATCTGTCAGTGTATTTTTACAAAGCCTTTAAGTTGCATAGCATTTCAAGTTCATAATTCAAGCACACTATCACTGTGTCATTGTGTCAGCTAGTCAGGCACATCGTCGTTAGTTTGTTGTGGGGTTTTTTTGGTGGTTTTTGCTCCTAGGCATAATTATAGCATGTACGGTGAGGTGGTAGGTCATCCACCCGCACCCCTTAATGAGGGGCAATGGCCTAAATGAATCAATCATCCGTATCCGCATCTACTTCTCTCTCCCCGCCCCTCACTAACCCCCCTCCCCCCCCCCCTCTCTCTCTCCCATCTCTCTCTCTCTCTCTCTGGCTGCTTTATGTAAAAGTTCTTCCAAAACAATTTACCAGTTATCTAAAATCAAACACTTTCTGAATTTTCATGCTAGAAAATATTTTTTTCATACCCATAATTATTTATCCATCATCGATTACGGATCGACTCTGTGAGACTCAACAAGTGCAAATACTCTCAGACCCTTGGTTAGTTTACGTAAGAGAGCGCTCAAGGCAGTTCTCCTCAGCACCACGACTCTAACGATTTCAGATTACCATTTCCTGTCCATAATTCTCCTGAAAGAAATACCACAACAAGAGAGTCCTGCTGGACAAAATTATACCCGGAAAAGCCCTATCCTCTCTTACGGCAAATATTTCATAAACCAATCACGACATTCTGAAAAGTTCAATATACCAATCCCTAGGATGGACCTTTTCGAATCTAGCCTAGTATGTTCTGGCAGTGTTCTTTGGAACTCGCTCCCTGACTCTCTTAGATTACTATCTAGCACTGAAACGTTTAAATCAGGTTACATGTCATACATTATTGGCTGATTGGTTGTTCTTGCACGTTAAACTTGGTGATTGTAACCCGCCTGCAACGGTCTACCTTACTGTGTTCCTAACTCTTCACACATTTATCCACTATTAATATTTGTGTGTGTGTGTGTGTGTGTGTGTGTGTGTGTGTGTGTGTGTGTGTGTGTGTGTGTGTGTGTGTGTGGTGTGTGTGTGTGTGTGTGTGTGTGTGTGTGTGTGTGTGTGTGTGTGTTTCCATATAATATTCTATGTAAATTGTTTTGATAGGACTGTGCTCTACATGCGTATAGAATATCGTATTTAGGTTAATATGTATCATGTGCCCCCGGGTCTGCAAGGGATTTTTCTCCCCAGAGTTACCTTTCAGTTCAGTCTCTCTCACGATGTTCGTACAGCCCTAGTGTGCAATCACATACATCAACATCTATGGGCACGTAAAAAATTATATAAAAATAAATAAATAAAATAAATCCCAAACACTGCCAGCCGTACCATTGTTTGGACACACGAAAATACTGCACCCATTAGCTGGCAGGAATGGGTAGCGCTGCTCGTGCGGCTGCTGCGCCTTACCCAGGTAAGGTGACCCTAATTTCCCCCGCGAGGGACAGTGAAGTACTAAAACAAACCAAAACAACAACAACAACAACAACAAACAAACAAACAAACCAAAAGACAACAACAAAACTGTCTTTATTATATCAAAATGCACTTGTAACTTTCGTCGTTAATACCACCCTCACCGTTATCAGTATCATGATCATCGTCATAAGTACTATGCTGTTCCGTACTTTTCCATGACGCGAGTGAATTGTACATAAAAGCTATGCGATCGTGGCATCCACCGCCCCTTTTCAGTAATGAGATTAGAAACATTCAGTTAAGGTTCAACGCAAAAATTCCAACGGGATTGACAAGTATGACGTCAGAGTGACGTGTATAGGCCTTAGTCGTGTCGAATGATTAATCAATCAGTGACGCGCAGGGGGGAAAACAATGGAGACAATTTTTTCTTCTTCCCCCCCCCCCCCCCCCCCCTTCTTCCACGCCTCGCCCCACCTTCCTTTCTGAATACTCACCTCTCTTGTTTATATTGTTTGCAGGATGGGACGTAATTTACACAGTTTTGCGAGGTGAGTTACGTTACTGGTTACTCGTCCTTTAAAAAAAAAAAAAAAATCTTCTTCTTCTTCTTCTATCTTTCTTTCTTTCTTTCTTTCTTTCTTTCTTAGTTTTTTCTTTCTTTCTTTCTTTCTTTCTTTCTTTCTCTATTTTTTCTTTCTTTCCTGCTTCTGTGCAAAACATTTTGCTTCCTAAAAGATATATATATATATATATATATATATACAAGTTACTACTTCTGAACTACAAACGGACAGTTAATCATTATATTATCTGCCTGTTCAAAAGGTTTCTGAGTAGTCACTGCCATGATAGTTCTATAACAGTTTTGTGTCGTCCGGAGTAAATCGTACGCCACTCTGCTATTTTTCTCGATTTTGACTTCGATGAGAAAACGTCCCAGTGGACGTCAGGCTTTATTTTTTTACTGGATCATCTTGAACGTCATTCATTGAGTCATTCCACGTTCATTGATCCACGCTCAACACAATTACTTTTATTTATATTTTTTTAGATCTTGTAAAGATTTATTAGAAAAATGTAGAGACGTAATCTGATGTATAATATTCCATTCTACCTTTGTTTAAGTGAATTTCAGGCTCTGATATAGTTTTGATGTGGCATTAAAGTTGTTTGTTGTTGTGCTTGTGTTGTTAATTGTGCCCCTTATGATCCTGTTTGTACCTCAGATCCATTTTGCTCCTTCAGCACCTACTTCCCACATTCCTGATACATTTGTTTACAATCTTTAATTTGGCAAATTTCACCGCCCAGTCCCCGAGGAAGCCCCAAGTAGGGGCGAAAATTTGGTCACCCCAGTAGGGGCGGAAATTGGGTCACCTCCCAGTAGGGGCGAAAATTTGGTCACCCCCAGTATGGGCGAGTATTTGGTCACCTGCCAGTAGGGGCGAATATTTGGTCATCTCCCAGTAGGGGCGAATATTTGGTCACCAGCCAGTAGGGGCGAATATTTGGTCACCTACCAAGAGGGGCGAATATTTGGTCACCTGCCAGTAGGGGCGAAAATTTGGTCACCTCCCAGTAGGGGCGAATATTTGGTCACCTGCCAGTAGGGGCGAAAATTTGGTCACCTCCCAGTAGGGGCGAAGATTTGGTCACCCCCAGTAGGGGCGAAGATTTGGTCACTCCTCAGCCCTCTCCCCCGTGCTTCTGTGGTCACCCCCAACCCCCAGTGGGGGCGATAATTTGGAAAATGTTCCTCTCCCCCCCCCCCCCCCGGCCCCCGGCCCAATGGGGCGAACATTTGGATACTCCAGCTCCACCCAGTGGAGCAAAGATTTGGACACTCCGCGCTCTTTCTCAAATGAACCCTAGGCGCGTACATTTCACCTTGTTGGAGATAGCCTCTCTCTCTCTCTCTCTCTCTCTCTCTCTCTCTCTCTCTCTCTCTCTCTCTCTCTCTCTCTCTCTCTCTCTCTCTCTCTCTCTCTCTCTCTCTCTCTCTTCCAACGCCGTGCGTATATTAATTTAATTGCCGTACACAATTTGTCGCAGAAAGAAAATTACGTCAACCGGCTTCAACGGATCATTTTGTTGTTGTTGATTTATGTCTCCCACCACTACACCTTATTTTATGTTAGAATAGGACAGAATCCATTCTTTTTTAAGCAATAGGATAGGGAACGAAAGAGACTGAATAAGCCGTAAAAGCAGGATTAAGACTGGTAGATTTCCCGCCAGTAAGCGAAGCATGCAAGGCTATATACAAATCCTCCCCATGCTTGAAGGAGGACTTCTGATAGCTCTGGGTTCTTTGCGGAGGGAACCTTAATTTTTACGTCTACGGTACCCTAAAGTATTTAAACCAAAGATTGTCTGCACGCGAAACACCCGACAAAACCTCTCCAGATAACGTGCGACAAGACATTTCTGGATAAAGTGCTACATAACCTTTCCAGATAATATGTAATATCTGACAAAACCTTTCCAGGTAACGTGCGACAAAACCTTTCTCGATAACGTTTCTAGATAACGTCTGACAAAACCTATGCAGACAACGTGCGACAAAACCTTTCTCGATAACCTTCGACATAACCCTTTCACATAACGCGCGCCAAACCTGTCCACATAAAGCCCGACAAAACTTTTCTATCCAATTAAAAGAGGCAACAAAATCGTTCCAGAAAACGTGCGAAAAAATCTCACCAGGTAACGTGCAAGAAAACCACCAGGATAATTAATGTGTAGCAACAATTTTCCAGGAAAGGGCAAAGGCGGTTGACAAAACCTTTCCAGAGAACGAGCGACAAAACTTTTTCCAGGTAACATGCGACCAAACCTTTCCAGATAACGTGTAGCGAAACCTTTCCACTCAAAGGGGCCAAGAAAACCTTTTCAGATAAGGGCAAGGGAGGTGACAAGCCGTTTTTTCCAGCGCATGATAAATGCGACAAAACCTTTCCAGATAACGTGCGACAAAACCGTTCTAGATAATGTGTGACAACACCGTTCCAGGTAAGGGCAAACGCCGTGACAAAACCTTTCCAGATAACGTGCGACAAAACGTCTCCAGATAACGTGTAACGAAACGTTTTCAGTTAACTTGCGACAAATATTTCCAGATAGCATTCCAAATAACGTGCGACAAAATCTTTCCAAATAACGTGCGACAAGATCTTTCCAGATAACGTGCAATAAAACCTTTCCAGGCAAAGAGGGTGACAAAACCTTTCCAGGCAAAGAGGGCGACAAAACCTTTCCAGGCAAAGAGGGTGACAAAACCTTTCCAGATAGCGTGCGACAAAACCTTTCCAGGTAAAGAGGGTGACAAAACCTTTCCAGGCAAAGAGGGTGACAAAAACTTTCCAGGCAAAGAGGGTGACAAAAACTTTCCAGGCAAAGAGGGTGACAAAAACTTTCCAGCCACCTTCCCAGGCAAAGAGGGTGACAAAACCTTTCCAGGCAAAGAGGATGACAAAAACTTTCCAGGCGCCTTCCTAGGTAAAGGGTGACAAAACCTTTCCAGGCTAAGAGGGTGACAAAACCTTTCCAGCCAAAGAGGATGACAAAACTTTCCGAGGCAAAGAGGGTGACAAAACCTTTCCAGGCAAAAAGGGTAGACAAAACCTTTCCAGGCAAAAAGGGTGACAAAACCTTTCCAGACAACGTGCGACAAAACCTTTCTGGGCAAAGGGGTGAGACACAAAAGGAAGACCTAGACGAAAGCGTACGCCACAGTCGCACTGCT
>JABMCL010001784.1:520000-525000 GCA_018857735.1 Alviniconcha marisindica
AACAAGAACAAGAACAACAAAAACCAAGCAAACAGCAAACAAAAACAACAGCAACAAGAAGCAAACAAAACCTTTCTGTTGCACAGTCCCACAGCAGCTCGCTTTCTTTTTTTCTTTTCTTTTTTCTTTTTTTTGGGGGGGGGGGGGGGGGGGGGGGGGGGGGGGAGGTGACAGTTCACTCCACTTCCTAGGCCACACATTTATCGAGAACGAACCAGGGGGGAATAATTCTCGAAAGTGTTTTTAATATTTTGTGAATGTGCATAATTATTCCGCGAGTATAAAATTATATATGTGAAACGAATGAAGCATTCGCTACGTATTTTCTCTGAAATGTCTCAGCGAAGCTACATATCCATCCCCTGAATATAAGACTCGTAAGAGGAACATGTAGGTATAGGTGCATACGTATACATCCGCGCACGCGCAGGACTGAAAGTGCATGCAAGGCATATTACAGACGTGCGGTGACGCTGCACCGGGCTGTGTACGTTACAAGGTAGTGCGCTCTGTCTGGCTTGGCTGAATAACTGTATCCTTTGATTGACAATGGAACAAAACACTGCTCGGACCGAATCCGTTTGCTGTAGGTGATTCCGCAGTGATTTTTTTATATTTTTTTTTGTGAGGGAAGCGTTTGTTCTGAGGGAATTAGGACGGTTCCACTACACTGTGGAACTGCCCATGGAGCAAAAGACAGCTTGAACCGAATCCGTTTGCAATACGTGATTCTGCAGGTTTTGTTTTTGTTTTTTTGTCGTTGTTTTTCTTCCTGAGGGAAGCGTTTGTTCTGAAGGAATCAAGGCAATTCCACCGCATCGTGGAACTGTCCATTTGCTGGACGTTATCAGTGGAGAATCCAAGGTGCCAATCTTATGCCAGGAGATGTCAGAGAGGTCCAGGTGCGCGGTCCTGGAATCATGCACTGTCCCCCTTTCGGCATCTCTGATGTGTGTGTGTGTGTGTGTTAATGTGTTGTACAGTTTCATGGTAAAAGGAATCCCTGTCCAGCCTATACGTCTACAAGCACCGTGTTGAACACAGTGCATAGAAACCCAGGATACTCGGGAGCGTTCACTTCGAGCGTGTGACCGTGACGGAGTGTATGTACCTTGCAAATCGTGGATGCTAGTTCGTGGAACTGACAACTGGTCTTTAAGGTTCAGTCAGCCATGTCGGTTATATCAGGGCAAATGATAGTCTAGAGTTGTCGTAGATAATTCAGGTCTCCATTCTTGCGACCTTTGATGTAGTCTTGACTTCAACCGACTGCACTAAATCGGTTGAAGTCAAGACTACATCAAAGGCAAATAATGGTAGATTGTGGTAGATAATTCTGGTGTCCATTGTTATGTCCTTTTGGTGTAATCTTGACTTAACCCAGCGCTGTAAATCTTCATTGTTTCTTGGTGGAATATTTAAAAAAACGAGACAGAATAATTGATTTGAACGCCCAGTCGGCCATGACGTTTATTTCAGGACAAATGCTAGGCGAGAGTTGTTGTAGATGATTCTGGTCTCCATTGTTATGTCCTTTGGTGCACGCTTGATGTCGTAGATAATTGTGTCCTTTGGTGCAATCTTGATGTCGTAGTTAATTGTTATGTCCTTTGGTGGAATCTTGATGTAGTTAATTGTTATGTCTTTTGGTGGAATCTTGATGTCGTAGTTAACTGTTATGTACACTTGATGTCGTAGATAATTGTTGTGTCCTTTGGTGCAATCTTGATGTCGTAGATAATTGTGTCCTTGATGTCGTAGTTAACTGTTATGTACACTTGATGTCGTAGATAATTGTTGTGTCCTTTGGTGCAATCTTGATGTAGATAATTGTGTCCTTCGGTGCAATTGTGTAAATCTTTATTGTTTCTTGGTGGAATATTTCAAAAAACGAGACAGACAGAATAATTGATTTGAACGCCCAGTCGACCATGATGTTTATTTCAGGACAAATGCTAGGCGAGAGTTGTTGTAGATGATTCTGGTCTCCACTGTTATGTCCTTTGGTGCAATCTTGATGTCGTAGATAATTCTGACTTCAACCGAGCGCCATAAATTGCCATTGTTCTCGGTGGAATAACTCAAAGGACAGGAAAGGTAGATAGATAACTGAATAACCGAATAACTGAACGCCCAGTCAACCATGACGGTTATTTATATCAGGGCCAATGCTAGGCTAGAGTTGTCGTAGACGGTTCAGCTCTCCATTTTTGTGTCCTTTGGCGCACGCTTGAATTCATTCAACCGAGCGCTATAAATTGTCATTGTTTCTTGGATTCAAAGGACAAGATAGTTAAACAGACAGTTGAACTTAACGCCCAATTAACCATGGCGGTTATATCAGGGCGATAAAGGACACGAGGGATTACTGAAGCTTGGTGCTTCTACAGCTGTAGGGGTCGCTGATGGGTGATGCTGAGGCCCGTCGCCATCTAATAAGGCCCGTTTTTCTGTCGCCGGTACAGTTATGAATAAAGATTTTTTCACGGATCCGTGGTGAAACAAATATTTGACAGCCTACTAACATGCTCAAATTAAAATATGAATATAATCTCGTTTTCGATTAATTCAAGAGTCGTAATAAACACAAACCCTCAAAAACACCACAGCGAAAAAATATGAAACAGGAATGACTGCTAGCGTTCTAAAACAAGACCCAAACACATAAACGGTTAAAAAGAAAACGAAACCTGCGAATTTTCGGGGTAATGCCCTTGCTTTACTGAGTACTTATTTCTCACCACAATGAGCCTGTCCGAAAATATTCACTAGAAGACCGAGGGTACAGAATGGTCACGATGGATATTTACATAATTATTTGTAGGCGCCGTCTGACCGTTTGAAACTGACTCAGACAATAACCTCCGACAGCAATACAGTAATTAACAGCGTGGTGGGTCGCTGCACGATTGCTGCTTGTTTACGACAGCTAGTGCTTGTTTCCGCAATCCTTTTTCGCCCCAGTTTCTGTCACAGAGCCCGCAGCAGGTACTGAGGACGCAGAAATTAAGGCCCCCCCCCCCCCCCCCCCCCCCCCCCCCCCTCTGTTGGGAACCGAGAGCTAACAATTAATGTTCTCCCTTTAAAGACTGGATGGGTTGGGTGAGAGCTTCAGCCATCGATGCTGTGCCCGCTGCCTGTTATTTCTTCATTGTCCTGATTTCTGCCTTCCAGGTCCATTCACCTTCATTTTTTTCTCTCCAAACCATCTTCCTACTTTTTAACCTCGTTAGTTTGAGCTAACGCAGTCTGCGGTGATGGCCAGCGGAATAAAATGTGTCTCCCTGCTCGTCGTCACAACCGACCGATGCAAGCTCGCGAGCTGAGTTCCGACTGAATATAAATCGGTTGGAAAATAATTGTGATATTGTAAGTAATTATTGCAACAGCAAATCACACATACAGATATATGTGCGTGTCTGTGATTTCATAAATGTTCTCGCCTCAGCTGAGTCTACCCAACGCATAATTTCTTTGGGGTTCATGCTTGTAAAATGCGATACTACTGTCGGTCGGAGTTAGGTGAAATGTAAACAATTTTTGTTTTGTTTTGTCCGGAGCTGTGGCAGTCTTTTTGCTCGTGATTTTAGTGGCTTGTGATTTGAATTGGTGCAGAGGAAAATCTGAACACATGAAAGGTTAAAAAGAACGCGTAATTAATTTAAGTCACAGCGCAACATGTGTTATAATTTTATCGGATTGTGTCTTGTCATGTGTTTGGATACTGTTTTAGAACGCTAGCAGTTATGCTTAAAAAAAAATAAAAAATGAGCACAGTTCTGTTCTTACATTGTTGTTATGGCCCTAGTAGCAGACATCCTGGTTGAATAACTTTTGGTGTAGCAGAATTTTGAATGTGTGATTCGTTCTGAGGTAACCCTATGCGACTGATGGGACGTTAAAACCCAAGACCTTTTTTCAATGTCATCGAACACCCCACCTCCCAACCCTCCCATGCTACCAACAGAGATGTATACGGTGTCAACAAAGAGGTCAGCCAAGACCACTGATGAATGACATCCTAGCCACTAATCAACCAATCGCATCCGCGGAGACACCGTGACGGTAGCTGTAGGGCCGTGTGCACAAGGACGCTGAGAGGATGGATGTGATTACTGCTCAGTTTGCATAGGTCAGCCCCTTTCCTCCCGCGCTTGACATTGTGACGTGCTCCACGTTCAAAAAGACCCAAGTCCTGGTGAATCTAAATTACTGTTCGTTAATACCAGTTATGCTGAACATTTAATCAGTATATTTCCAAATCCGAGCTTCACGTGCAAATAATCTATTTTGCGCTTTCTTGGCTACTATGCGCAAACTGCATGCACTATATATATATATCTAGCTATACATTCTTGAACATCTGGTCAACACGGTTTTGAAGTCAACGCTGGGGAAACTTCTGAGAGAGGGGGTGGAGCGCATATGGGCTTTTCCGAACGAATAGATACCATCTTGAACTGAACCAAACTGAACTGAACCGAACTGAAATGAACTGGTCAAATGAAAGAACACCATCCAGTTGAACAAATGCAATTTAAGTCCACCGTCGATCAAGTCAGTATTTCCAATCACTGTGATACGTTAAAGGCGAGGACCGCCTTCTGTTACTCAGTATAAGTTGTTCTGTAAGCTGATATAACGCAGTTTTTGTTTTGTTTTGTTTTTTAATATGTTTTTAAGCATACTGTATTCATTTTGTTTTATTGCTTGCACGTGCATGCATGCGTTAGCTGTGGTCCGAAATTCAATACTTTGGAATTGTTTTGTTTTTGTGCGTGAATATACTTAATAGGTGAGCATCTGGCTCGTTGTCTGTCAATGAATAGTGACAGCTAGATATGCATTCAATACCTGCTGTCAGCTACACAAGGACATATGATAGCTAGGTCATGGACTTAGCTGTCAGCTTGATACCAAATGCAGTTTTGCGGCTTTCTTCTTTTTTACCGCCAGCACACCGCAGTAATCATGTCCTCCTCAGAACATGTCACTACATT
>JABMCL010001784.1:527500-530000 GCA_018857735.1 Alviniconcha marisindica
ATCTTTTTGCTCACTAATCGATCAGTTAACCTGTTCATCCTTCTGTTCGTCCGTCTGTCAGACCGTCGGTTAATCAATTGTCAAACAACAGATTTTATTCAGTCACTCCTTTGTTTAATCATTTGTTGGTTGTTTCGTTGATTTGTTTATACAATCACTTTGTAATAGTTACACTGTTGGCGTTTTCCCTTGTCAGTATATGGTTAGTTACACTGTTGGCGTTTTCCCTTGTCAGTATATGGTTAGTTACACTGTTGGCGTTTTCCCTTGTCAGTATATGGTTAGTTACACTGTTGGCGTTTTCCCTTGTCAGTATATGGTTTGATTGAGGGTGCTGCGGTTTGAATATGTTCGACTTTTTTTTTTTTCTTCTGTATAAATTAAGCTGATACTTTATAAAAAAAATTTATTGATGTATTAATCTATTAATGTTACGAAAGTTAGCAGTTTTAGCGGTACGAAAAAGTATGTAATGAGTAGAACTCGCTGAGAAATAATTTTCAGCAGTTCCTCCCCCCCACCCTTCCCCCCACTTTTTTTTTTCTTTTTTTCTTTTTTCTTTTTTCTTTCTTTCTTTTCTCCCCGGTTCCTTTCACTGACTTTCCCGATCCGTCGTTTGCCTACGTCGTGCAGTTCCTACGTCAGTTCCGGTCTCCATCGCTCTTACACGGCCTGTGGACTGGACCCTCCGTCAACAGAGAAGAGTCCCTGTGACCGCTGGGCGTAGTTTTTCGCACATACAGACCTCAGGTTGTTGTGCGTGAGACAGCGACCACTTGGTCCAGGGGCAGATCATCACAGACATCAGCTTATACCTGGTTCAGCTCAGGTTGTTGTGCGTGAGACAGCGATACTAGGTTCAGCTCAGGTTGTAGTGTGTGAGACGCTCAGGTTGTAGTGTGTGAGACAGCGATACTTGGTTCAGCTCAGGTTGTAGTGTGTGAGACAGCTCAGATTGTTGTGTGTGAGACAGCGGTACTTGTTTCGGCTCAGGTTGTTGTGTGTGAGACAGCGATACTTTGTTTCGGCTCAGGTTGTTGTGTGTGAGACAGCGATACTTGTTTCGGCTCAGGTTGTTGTGTGTGAGACAGCGGTACTTGTTTCGGCTCAGGTTGTTGTGTGTGAGACAGCGGGTATTTGTTTCGGCTCAGGTTGTTGTGTGTGAGACAGCGATATTTGTTTCGGCTCAGGTTGTTGTGTGTGAGACAGCGATATTTGTTTCGGCTCAGGTTGTTGTGGGTGAGACAGCGATATTTGGTTCAGCTCAGGGTGTTGTGTGTGCGTGAGATAGCGGTCATTTGATTCTGCTAAGGTTGGTGTTGTGTGACACAGCAATTACCTGATTCAACAGAGGTTGCTGTGCATGAGACAGCGATCATTTGGTTCAGTTCGGGTCGTCGTCTGAGACAGCGATCATTTGGTTCAGTTCATGTCGTTGTCCGAGACTGCTTTTATGTGGTTCAGCTTAGGTTTTTGTGAGACAGAGGTCATTTGGTTCAGCTCTGGTTGGTGTGTGTGTGTGTGTGTGTGTGTGTGTGTGTGTGTGTGTGTGTGTGTGTGTGTGTGTGTGTGTGTGTGTGTGTGTGTGTGTGTGTGTGTGTGTGTGTGTGTGTGACAGCAATTGCTTGTTAGGTCGTTGTGTATGAGACACTGGTCACTTGGTTCAGCTGAGGTTTATGTATGTTAGACATTTGGTTCAGTTTTAGGTTGGTGTGCGTAAGATGGAGATCACTTTGTTCACGACAGGTGTGTGTGTGTGTGTGTGTGTGTGTGTGTGTGTGTGTGTGTGTGTGTGTGTGTGTGTGTGTGTGTGTGTGTGTGTGTGTGGTGCGCGTGTGTGTGCTGTGTGCGTGTATTGTGTGTGCGTGCGCGTAGTGTGCTGTGGTGTGTGTGTGTGTGTGTGGTGTGTGTGTGTGTGTGTGCGTGCGTGTGCGTGTGTGCGTGCGTGCGTGCGTGTGTGTGTGTGGTGTGTGTGTGTGTGTGTGTGTGTGTGTGTGTGTGTGTGTGTGTGTGTGTGTGTGTGTGTGTGTGTGTGTACGACACTGGTTCAGCTGGTGTGTGTGAGACAGTAATCACCTGGTTCAGCTCAGGTTGGTATATGTAAGACATTGGTTCAGGTCATGCTGGTGTGTGTAAGACAGTGATCAGCTGGTTCCGCTCAAGCTGATATGTGTATGACATTGGTTCAGCTCAGGCTGGTGTGTGTGAGACAATTATTACTTGGAGAAGAAAAAAAGAAAAAAAGAAAAAAGCCCCCCCCCCCCCCCCCCCCCCCCCCCCCCCCCCAAAAAAAAAAAAAAGAGAAGAAAAAAAAAAGAGAAGACCTGATTTGGTGAAATTTCTTAAATGTTGTCAGAACAATGCTTTTCAACTGTTAGGTACTATTACACATGTATAAACGAAAGCCGCTCTCTCTCTCTCTCTCTCTCTCTCTCTCTCTCTCTCTCTCTCTCTCTCCTCTCTCTCTCTCTCTCTCTTCTCTCTCTCTCTCCCCTTCTCT
>JABMCL010001784.1:535000-537500 GCA_018857735.1 Alviniconcha marisindica
CCGGCCATCAAAAACAGTAATAGTTATACAACAAAACAGACCACCAAATACTGTAAACGTTATACAGCAAAACAGACCATTAAAGACAATAAGAGTTATTCAGCAAAATAGACCAAGAAAGACGATAAGAGTTATTCAGCAAAACAGACCAAGAAAGACAGTAAGAGTTGTTCAGCAAAACAGACCATCAAGGACAGGACAAAACAGCAAAACAGACTATTAAGTAGAGTACGTGTTACTTAGCAAAACAGACCATCAGTAGATTACATGTTATACAGCAAAGCAGACTATCAAATAGAGTACATGTTACGTAGTAAAACAAACCTTCAAGGACAGTACATGTTACGTAGCAAAACAAACCTTCAAGGACAGTATATGTTACACAGCAAAACAAATCTTCAAGGACAGTACATGTTACGTAGCAAAACTAACCTTCAAGGAAAGTACATGCTACATAGCAGAATAAACCTTCAAGGACAGTACATGCTACGCATCAAAACAAACCTTCAAGGACAGTACATGCTACGCATCAAAACAAACCTTCAAGGACAGTACATGCTACACAGCAAAACAGACCATCAAGGACAATACATGCTACACAGCAAAACAACATCAAGGATAATACATGCTGCACAGCCAAACAACATCAAGGACAGTAAATGCTACACAACAAAACAATATCAAGGACAGAACATGTTTCATGGGAAAACAGACCATCATGTTGAGTAAATGCTACACAGCGAACGACTATCAAAGTAGCGTACATGTTACATGCATAGCAAAACAGACCGCCAAATACAGTACACGTTAAATAGCAAACCATACTATCCAATACAGTACACGTTACACAGCAAAGCAGACTCTCATACTTGGTTCGCTCTGCCAAATACAGTGCATGTTAAATAGCAAACCATAATATCTGTAACCGAGTGTAATGTATGTGTTTCGGGCCATGACCCTTTAACCTTTTCTTTCCGGTTTCTTTTCCTTTTTGATTGGGTGGGATTTTTATGTCCCCAGTTATCTAAAGAGTTAAAACCTGTGCGCTGGGACATAGTTCAGGAGCTGTGTGAGAGTCGAGGTGGCCGTCCTGGGCTGTCCGTCCTAACGAGCCTTCTGGTTTCCGTGGACGTAAAGCTTTATTGAACCTGCTTCGGCATGTCTCGCTTGTCCCTAATATGTCAACTGACATCTGAGACATTAAGCACACTACTGCTCTCAGGAGCTGGCCGCAGCGTCATAGTCAGGAGCTGTGTGAGAGTCGAGGTGGCCGTCCTGGCGTCCGTCCTAACGAGCCTTCTGGTTTCCGTGGACGTAAAGCTATATTGAACCATGCTTCGGCATTGGTCTCAGCTTGTCCCTAATATGTCAACTGACATCTGAGGACATTAAGCAACACTACCTACCTGTGCGCTGGGCCGGCAGCGTCCCTTTCCCCCCAGTGTCCCTGCAGAGGCAGGTTGTTTGTTTGCTGTTGCGGCCGGTGTTCATGTGTTCATCTCAGGGGAGAGCCTGTAAGTAGTTATTTTTCTATGGCTTGTTGTTCTATTGTTTCTTATTGATGTAAATAATGTATGTTTATAGTGATACCATGTTCACAACGTGCCTTGATTTGGTTCTTGAACACGTGGGTAATTTCGGCGTCAGATTGCCGCCTGGTTGCAGCCGATATGGCGTCAGTGTACATTGTTTGAGCGTTCAAATGTTAAGCCCTTGTGCCACACGATGACCGGTGTTTCCAAAATGTATGCAGTTAACCAAGGTTAGCTGATGTGTAGCTAGTATGTTATGCTGCCATTGTTGGATGTTCAGTTGGAGTGATGCTTTGCCGATGTAAACGGTTATCCCTTGTTTCTTATTGATGTAAATAATGTATTTTTATAATGTTACCATGTTCACAACGTGCCTTGATTTTGGTTCTTGAACACGTGGGTAATTTCGGCGTCAGATTGCCGCCTGGTTGCAGCCGCCATGGCGTCAGTGTACATTGTTTGTGCGTTCAAATGTTAAGCCTTTATGCCACAGGATGACCGGTGTTTCCAAAATGTATGCAAGGTTAGCTGATATGTAGCTAGTATGTTATGCTGCCATTGTTGGATCTTCAGTTGGAGTGATGCTTTGCCGATGTAAACGGTTATCCCTCAGTAGGGTATGGTTCCTTTGTGCGACTGTGCAGATCTCTGTGCGGCATGGCTTATTTGTTTAGTTTCCTACCGATCTATTTTTCTGCATGAAATCGGTGGTATATTGAAGATGTTGACTTCATAGTCGTCGAATGTTCATTTGGCTCGAATGTTCATTTTACTAGTTGAATATGGTTTAGTGCATAGGGGTGATTGTATAAACTGTCAGACAAGTTATTTCTGTTTTGTATGGCCGAGTCTCGGGCGCGCAGACTTTCATTATGCTTAGCTTGTAAACCCTTTCCGGGTCTTTGTGCGTGTACCCGAACTGGCCGGTGATGCGCGTCAGTAGTGGCAATTAGGTCTTTGTCTCTGTT
>JABMCL010001784.1:557500-560000 GCA_018857735.1 Alviniconcha marisindica
TTAACAAAATGTATTAAAAGTGATATTGAAATTTCAAGTCTCATCAGGTGCCCCAATGTTTGATATGTTCCTGTGCGAAACTTGATAAAGGTTGGTACATTTAAATCTCCTGTTGCTAAAAGGATTAAAGGAAAAACTACTCAATGCACAGTGAAAGCTTTAAAGCTGATTTTCTCAAAATGGCCTCCACCACACATGCAATCTTCAAAAACACGTCACATCCACATTTGTTTTAGTAGAAACGTGATTTAAGTATCAAAATAACGAGCAGAACTTGCAGATTTGAGACATGTAGATATCTCAAATTGCCAAATTTTAAGTTAAGACTCATTTCGTGAGAACGGGTCACTACTACTAATTTGTTAGGCAGGAGGCCTAAGGTCAATCATTTTTTTTATATTAAAAAACAACAACTTTATGTAAATCGTTTTGTAGGACTATGCTCTACATGTGTATAGAATATCATATTTAGGTTAATATGTGTCATGTGAGTGCTCAGGGCGTTGATGAGCGCATGATAAATGTACATTATTATTAATCAGTCAGTCTTCTGGCTCAGGGTGTTCGTGGTTTATTCTTCTTGCTTCTCTTTGAACGTCTCCTTTTGCTTGGATACGTCATCTTTTGCCCTGTGTCTTCCTTCTTTGACCTACAGACAGTCCTCAGCTCCTACACCCCTACCCCTACCCCTCCCCGGCCCCTTCCTCCTCTCCCGCCAACCCACACACCCCTGCTATTTTTATCGTGACAGCGGCACAGCAAGTTTACCTTGGGATTCAGACTATTGATTTTGTGAAATATTTGATTTTGTATGTGATTAATAAACTCTTATGTTTTATTTCAGCGTATACCGCACACAAATGCACAAGAGCTGAACTAACTGCAGAATCACGAAACCACCACCGCCTGCAGCCCCCATTGGCCCTCCATTACCTCCCTTACCCCCGCTCTCCCCGCAAGCGGGTTTGGGGGTCAGTGACCTACTTTGACCGAGTGGCGTCTTGTGACGTAGCTCGTGCTATTCGTGGACAGGTCAACAACCTGGCGGTGTACAAATGAATAAATTTCATTTTCCATTCCTTCGAGCGCACACGTTCACGCGCGTGCGCGCGCGCACGTGAGAGCGCGATACTCACACTTATCCACATGCTTGCACATACACCCGCGCACACGGGAATGTACACATACATACGCACACTGTCATACGACATGTACACGCACGTATTCACGCGCACGCACGCACGCGCGCGCGCGGCACACACACACACACACACACACACACACACACACACACACACACACACACACACACACACACACACTACATAGTGTATATGCTACAGCACACAGAATCATGAAGGATTCAAAGTACTTACTGTGATCTCCCCAACCCCACCCTCCCCACTACCCATTCCCCGCCTCAAAATCGAAGCTTTCAAAACGTTGCAAGTATTTCCGCTTTTTTAAAATCTTTTTTTATATAAATTCAGTTCAGTCGCTCTTGACCGGAAACGATCAAAAGGTTTGCGGAGAAATTGCGTCATTTCTGTGCGAGACTATGATACAGCAGAAATCAATGAAGCTAAAATAAAATAAATAAAAAAAAGCACACACACACACACACACACACACACACAAAAAAGAGGGGGGGGGGGGGGGGAGAAGAAGAAGAAAAAAGAACAACCCACAATGCAATGGTATGGAAGTGTCACGGTTTTTGTTTGATCCTGTCAGTGTGCCGACCAATCAAATGCTAGTCTCACGTGACCTTTCGTAGGCTTTACGTAAACTGTGTCACTTGAATACCAAAATACGTGGATCGGATGTTGGCACTTTGGTCTGATTTTCTTTGTTTTCCAAGCGGAATACGGACGGAAACGGGAAACCGATTGAAAATGTAGCGGATGTTGTGGGGACGAAGATTTTCCTTTCTCTGCTATCAGTCATTTTTATTTTTTTATTTTTAGGGATGTCTAGCCTTTTTTCCCCCCTTTTTCTTTTGTTGTCTTTTTGTCTTGTTTTGAGTAATGTCTAGACTTTATTTTGCTTGGTCTACGGTTTTTGTCGTTGGAGGAAGGTCTGCGATTACGTTTTTGGAGGAAGGTAGAGACTTTGTATTGTTGGAGGAATGTGGTTTGTTAGAAGTCTATGCTTTGTTTTCTTGGAAAAAGTCAAGATTTGTTGGTGGCAAAGTCTACAATTTTTGCTTGTTTGTTGTTGTTTTGCTGTTTGTTGTTGTTTGCTTGTTTGTTTGTTCGTTTGTTTGTTTTAGTTGCTATCGGAGGAATATCTCATGCTTGTTTTGTTTTAGGATGGTCTACACTACGTATCGATGGAGGAAAGTCTACATTTTGCGTTGACAGAGGAAGGCCTGCGGTTTGTCTTGCTGGAGGAAGGCCTACATCACAGTCAAAATCGCACCAGATTAAACTAAGCAACAGAAAGTGTGGCTGTAGAGCCAGTGTCGCCTTCTAGCACAGTGTAGAAATAGCGTTACGAC
>JABMCL010001784.1:567500-572500 GCA_018857735.1 Alviniconcha marisindica
CTGAGCAATGCATTCACATATTGAGTTCCAAAAGTTGCAGCTGTGCGAAGCATTCAAGTCTTAAGTTCCAATGGATTAATTCACATATTAAATTCCAAAAGTTTCTATATCATCATGTTACATAATAATCATCGTGCTGCACATTCTGTGTCTTACTGTATTTGTTGTTGTTGTTGTTTTGGGGGGAGTTTTTTGTTGTTGTTGTTGATTTTAAAAAAAATCTGCTTTGACTTGGCTGTGTCACAATAGACGATTTCCGGAAATAACAGGGGAGATGATCCGGAAGAGTGAAGCCCCTGCGGTAGGACATCATTTCAGACACGGACTACTGGCATATATAGGTCCATGATTTCAGAATAGGGGCGGCACTCGAAAAGCGCTGGCCTGTGACAGTATCAGACCTTCAGGCATGGACCTATACTATTCTAGACTGCCAGATGGCGCCATGCGCGTACTACGGCCTTTTTGGCGGGGCCACATGTGGTGTGTCCGTTTTGGAATGGCGGACTGACTGAATCGACTGCGAGCGTTCATTATTTACACCGTTTTCTTGATTAAGAAGAAGAAATGTAAAAATAAAAATAAATAAATAAATCATCGGTAGCCTCTGCTGCATCGTCAGTATCGCTTCGTGGCTTACCAGAAGCAGATCACTGCGAGCAGAGGATCGAATACAGAACCAGGAATAGCGAAGCCAGTTGCTCTGTTCCATCACTCGCATCGGATTGTGGATAGCAGTGGACAATCTTCTCCAGGTATCTCACCTAAAGATTGCTTCAAACATGGTAAGTTCTGAGGTGTCGATAATTTCTCGTATAAACTGATATCTCGATAGATCGACAGCTCTGTGTTGTGTGTCAGCGTGAAGCGAAATGTCTATCAGGACATTTGACATCAGAGGGTAGTGTAAACAACAAAAACACTACACCCTGTTTACATGCACTTCAGCAGCGAGTGTGTACTGTTAATTAATACAATATTCACTGAATTTGTTCAGATTTAGATGTGGTACACTGTTAGAGAATAATGACTTGAAATTCAGAAATCACCCAGAAATAGATCTAAGGATAGATCCAAGTGTGCAACTAACTCGTAACTCATGTAAGTAAGCCGAATAATCTGCCAGAGAAATCTGCATAAGCAGACCAAAACAAACATAATAACAACATATAATGCAGAATTTATTGGAGATGGGTGTAAAAAGTCACGAGGCCTGACTGAAAAATGACTTTTATCACATTTGTCTTTCAGTATGCTTATGCGCCATTGACGTTTGATCTAGATCTAGTTTCCGAGCAACACCGTGTAGGCTTCCTCAGTGCTGATGTCGCCAAAACAATTGATCGTGCACTGAAATCTCACTTTTTACAGACTGTAATAAAACTCACTTTTGTTGCAAATCTTTTATTCATTCATTAGATATGAAGCCGTTTTATTGATTTAAATGATATAAGTGACTCAAAATTGCATTTAAAATGTCCCATGAATTTCCGACTGCCTCCTTGGATATTTCCCCAAGATTTTCATATTTTACACAGTGCTTACGTATACATTTGTTATTCAACCCTCAAAGCAAAAACATACAACTCGCTCCCTCACACACACACACACACACACACACACACACACGGCCAGCAACAACTACAAACAAAAAGCAACTGGGCACGTCACATCTCTTGCTAATGGTCATATTACTGGCTCAGACGCTCCTTTCGTGTGCGAAATTCCGACCGCTTCGAGTAATATATATATATATATTTTTATTTTTTTTA
The DNA here is from genome assembly GCA_018857735.1 of Alviniconcha marisindica. Classification (NCBI taxonomy): domain Eukaryota; kingdom Metazoa; phylum Mollusca; class Gastropoda; family Provannidae; genus Alviniconcha; species Alviniconcha marisindica. The sequence goes on from JABMCL010001784.1 coordinate 569,273, forward strand.
AATTATTATTATTATTTTTTTTGCTGACACTGGACTGGCTTTGCTCCAACGAAGGAATTTTTCAAGCGTTCGCGTTGGTTTGGCAAACGGCACAAAACGGACGCCTTCGCAAAACTGGGGGAACCTACTATCGGAGATGCATGTACCCCACAGACAGTGCTTGGCCGACTTTTCTAATGCCTTTTCTGCTTCTTTTACCAGCATCTGGCCATCTTTCCCGCGGTTTTACTGTACCCCCAACAAAGCGTGCCTACTCTGTGCTACACCAGCAGGCACTTACCGAGTGCAGTCCCCTGGATTTCCGAAGATCGTGTATTAAAACCCATTTATACCCACTCTCCCATATTCAGGACACATAACCGGTTTTGTCTGTTTTGTTAGCGCGTAATTTTGGCATCCTGCTGATATGGACCTATGAAGAGGGACTTCCTTTATTCACAGATTTTTTATTTTTTATTTTTATGCCACCGTGTGTGTGTGTGGGGGGGGGGGGGGGGGGGGGGGGGAGGGTATTTTGCATCTGGGTATTTAGTGTTAAATAAAATCTCGGGGGGAGGGGGGGGGGGATAGGGGGCATTTTGCATCAGGGTATTTAGTGGTAAATAAAATCTCGGGGCATATATGGGTAATTAACACATTGACACTGGCAGAAATACCAAGGCTACATTAAAGTGTTGTTTTATTGCTCTGCTGACTTATGTGGGAACTATCTTCAGCCACGATAAGCTCTTTGCATAACAGCATCCACCCTCTAGAAACGGAGGTAAACCCTCCGAAGACGGCGTGTGGCTACCCATATGGCGGGGTAATGAAAAGCGGAAACATACGCAAGCCTCTCACCTAATGATGATGATGATGATGATGATATCAAGAAGAAGAAGAAGAAGAAGGAAAGAAAGAAAGAAAAAGAAAAAACAACAAAACAACAAAAAGAAAGAAAAATAATAATAATAATAATAATATGATGATGATGATGACGATGAAAAAAAGGGATTTCGTTTTAAACATAGACGAGTGATAAAATGTACTTTCCACCACGTTTCGGACTAATGTCTTGCGTTGCATTTTAACAAAGAACTTTTTTGTCTCTGCTCACCATTTAACTAATATCAACGTGCACAGTTTTGTTGTTGTTGTTGTTGTGTTGTTGTTATTGTTGTTGGTGTGTGTGTGTTTTGTGTGTGTGTGTGTGTGTGTATGTGTGTGTGTGTGTGTGTGTTGTTGTTGTTGTTGTTGTTGTTGTTGTGTTTATTTGTGTGTGTGTGTGTGTGTGTGTGTGTGTGTGTGTGTGTGTGTGGTGTGTGTGTGTGTGTGTGTGTGTGTGTGTGTGTGTGGCGTGTATGTGTGTGTGTTGTTGTTGTTGTTGTTGTTGTTGTTGTTGTTGTTGTTGTTGTTGTTGTTGTTGTTGTTGTTGTTGTTGTGTGTTGTTGTTGTTGTTGTTGTTGTTTTGTTGTGTTGTGTGTTGTGTGTTGTGTGTTGTGTGTGTGTGTGTGTGTGTGTGTGTGTGTGTATGTGTGTGTGTTGTTGTTGTTGTTGTTGTTGTTTGTTGTTTGTTTTAGTTTTTGTTGTTTTGTTGTTTCTATTGTTTTGCTTTGTGTGTTTGCTTGTTTGTTGCTTTGTTTTAAAGTAAAACAAAACATTTTGGAACAAGAATGACTGCTAGGTCCAACCACATAAAAGGTTCAAAAGAACTTTTGACTGGCAGGAAAACAGCATAGCTCAACCAAAAACAGATAAATGATATAGCGGAGATAATTTTTCATCGCTTTTCGCCGTTTAACTTGTTGTTTAACTGTCATTTTTACCTTGATAAAGGGGATTAACCCGAAAATTTGTAGATTGTGTTTTTGTCCTGATAAATTGTCCTAATAAATAGAGTTCTTTTGAACCTTTTATGTGTTTGGATTTTGTTTTAAAGTTGTTGTTGTTGTTGTTGTTTTGTTGTTTGTTTTCTTGTTTAGTTTCTTGTTGTTGTCGGGCTGAGGGCGAGGGGTGTAGGAATTAATGTCTTTTGAGGTGTATCCTGTCAACACCGTAAACTGACTTCCCTCCACTTTAACGTCTTTTGGGGTGTATACTGTCAACACCGTAGAGTTGGTTGAAGTGTTGCTTTACATACACAGAAACCGTAGGTTTATTAGGGACGGGAGCCCAGGACGTCCACCTCGACTTTCACATAGTTCCTGAGCTCCTTCACTTTCCTCCACTTTAAAGTCTTTTGAGGTGTACACTGTCAACACCGTAAACTGATTTTCCTCCACTTTAACGTCTTTTGAGGTGTACACTGTCAACACCGTAAACTGATTTTCCTCCACTTTAACGTCTTTTGGGGTGTACACTGTCAACACCGTAAACTGATTTTCCTCCACTTTAACGTCTTTTGAGGTGTACACTGTCAACACCGTAAACTGACTTTCCTCCACTTTAACGTCTTTTGAGGTGTACACTGTCAACACTGTAAACTGACTTTCCTCCACTTTAACGTCTTGGGGGGTGGGGCGGGGGGGCGGGAGGCATACTGTCAACACCGTAAACGGACTTGTTAGTGAACAGATTGAGCATTGACATTTCGTTGGGCAGATCGCATGGCTATTGCAAACAAAAACAATGATCTACGAGAAAGCAGTACAGAACCTCACCATAATTGTACGTAGAAGATTTAAGAGACCAAATATATACCGAGTATTTTAATTGTTGAGTCAACAAGCCAAAAAACAGACAAGTCTGGGGAAAAGGTTCGTAAGTTTAGGAAAGTCTTGACCTTTTCATTGACTGATTTGGATAGTACAAAAACTAAAACTAAAGTTTCTACGATGCTACAAAACGACAATTTTTGCACGCAATACGATTTTGTTGTTGTTTTTGTTTTGTTTTGTTTAACAAAAAAAACTACTTCATATACAAAATGCTAATTTCTAAAGCGCCTACCCTGCGCCCTAAAGCGATGAATAATACAAACAAAATAAAACACAGATGGTGTACATTGAGATAAATTAATTAATTAATTCAACAAACAACTAACAAAACAAAACCCAAAACAAAACACACATATATAACAACTGTAGCATAACTGAAGATAGGTTGGTACAATGTTGGTTCAGTATGAACATGAAGTTGCATTAAAAGAACAAGAGAAAAAAAAGGTTGAGATCGTGACAAAAGGTGGTGACACAGTGCACTACAAGTATTAAATTGATAATAAACTAACATGTACATCCTCAATGCGTT
>JABMCL010001784.1:582500-590000 GCA_018857735.1 Alviniconcha marisindica
ATTGTGTCACGACACATTGACACCAGCAAGAACACCAAGGCTTGGGTTGTGTCACAACACATTGACACCAGCAAGAACACCAAGGTTTGGGTTGTGTCACAACACATTGACACCAGCAAAAACACCAAGGCTTGAGCTGTGTCAAAACACATTGACACCAGCAAAAACACCAAGACTACATTAACATGCTATGTGCTGAATAGAATCAACACACAAGGGAGCTGAGACTCTACCTCTGGTGGAGTTTATGTACCTCGTATTTACACGCGTGCCAGGTGAGAGTTAGGGTAGGTGACTCAGGGTTTTTTTTCAATCTGTTGTACCTATGTTACGTATTTCGAGCGCTAATTAACTCCCTTGTGTGTTGATTCAGCACGAGCGCTCTGGGCCTCGTTCTGTTTCACATTTACGTACTGAATATTTAAGAGGAGACTATCTTCAGTCATAATAAGTTTCTTGCGTCACAGCATGCATCCGCCCTCCAGAAATGGAGATAAATCCTCATAAGAGGCGTGTGGGTGGCGGGGAAATAAATATCCAAAGGCCCCGCGCACAATCGTTTCACCCCATGGAATGTGTTTGTCACTGTGCAATTGCTTACTGGGTGACCCCCCCAGAGTGGCCAGTAGGAAGCATCGCCACAACAACAGGGATACAAGGACACCAGGACAGCAGGATATTTATTCGCCAATGACAGTTAAACAACAACAAGGATACAAGGACAGCAGGATATTTATTCGCCAATGACATTTAAACAACAACAGGGATACAAGGACAGCAGGATATGTATTCGCCATTGACATTTAAATAACAGCAGGGATACAAGGACAGCAGGATATTTATTCGCCAATGACATTTAAACAACAACAGGAATACAAGGACACCAGGATATGTATTCGCCATTGGCATTTAAATAACAGCAGGGATACAAGGACAGCAGGATATTTATTCGTCAATGACATTTAAACAACAATAGGGATACAAGGATACAAGGACAGCAGGATATTTATTCGCCAATGACATTTAAACAACAACAGGGATACAAGGACACCAGGGTATTTATTCGCCATTGACATTTAAACAACAACAGGGATACAAGGATACAAGGACAACAGGATATTTATTCACCAATGACATTTAAATAACAACAGGGATACAAGGACAGCAGGATATTTATTCGCCAGTGACATTTAAACAACAACAAGAATACAAGGACACCAGGATATTTATTCGCCATTGACATTTAAATAACAACAGGGATACAAGGACCTCAGGATATTTATTGCCATTGACATTTAAATAACAACAGGGATACAAGGACACCAGGATATTTATTCGCCAATGACATTTAAATAACAACAGGGATACAAGGACACCAGGATATTTATTCGCCATTGACATTTAAATAACAACACGGATACAAGGACAGCAAGATATTTATTCGCCAATGACATTTAAATACCAAAAGGGATTCAAGGATACCAGGATATTTATTCGCCAATGACATTTAAACAACTACAGGGATACAAGGACACCAGGATATGTATTCGCCAATGACATTTAAATAACAACAGGGATACAAGGACAGCAGGATATTTATTCGCCAATGACATTTAAACAACAATAGAGATATAAGGACACCAGGATATTTATTCGCCAATGACATTTAAACAACTACAAGGATACAAGGACAGCAGGATATTTATTCGCCAATGACATTTAGACAACTACAAGGATACAAGGACAGCAGGATATTTATTTGCCAATGACATTTAAATAGCAACAAGTATACAAGGACACAAGGACACCAGGGTATTTATTCGCCATTGACATTTAAACAACAACAGGGATACAAGGATACAAGGAGGGCAGGATATTTATTCGCCAATGACATTTAAATAACAAAAGGGATACAAGGACAGCAGGATATTTATTCGCCAATGACATTTAAACAACAATAGGGATACAAGGATACAACGACAGCAGGATATTTATTCACCAATGACATTTAAATAACAACAGGGATACAAGGACAGCAGGATATTTATTCGCCAATGACATTTAAACAACAACAAGGATACAAGGACACCAGGATATTTATTCGCCATTGACATTTAAATAACAACAGGGATACAAGGACACCAGGATATTTATTCGCCATTGACATTTAAATAACAACAGGGATACAAGGACACCAGGATATTTATTCGCCAATGACATTTAAATAACAACAGGGATACAAGGACACCAGGATATTTATTCGCCATTGACATTTAAATAACAACACGGATACAAGGACAGCAAGATATTTATTCGCCAATGACATTTAAATACCAAAAGGGATTCAAGGATACCAGGATATTTATTCGCCAATGACATTTAAACAACTACAAGGATACAAGGACACCAGGATATGTATTCGCCAATGACATTTAAATAACAACAGGGATACAAGGACAGCAGGATATTTATTCGCCAATGACATTTAAACAACAATAGAGATACAAGGACACCAGGATATTTATTCGACAATGACATTTAAACAACTACAAGGATACAAGGATACAAGGACAGCAGGATATTTATTCGCCAATGACATTTAGACAACTACAAGGATACAAGGACAGCAGGATATTTATTCGCCAATGACATTTAAATAGCAACAAGGATACAAGGACACAAGGACACCAGGATATTTATTCGCCATTGACATTTAAACAACAACAGGGATACAAGGATACAAGGACAGCAGGATATTTATTCGCCAATGACATTTAAATAACAAAAGGGATACAAGGACACCAGGATATTTATTCGCCAATGACATTTAAACAACAATAGGGATACAAGGATACAACGACAGCAGGATATTTATTCGCCAATGACATTTAAACAACAACAGGGATACAAGGACACAAGGACAGCAGGATATATATTCGCCAATGACATTTAAACAACAACAAGGATACAAGGACAGCAGGATATTTATTCGCCAATACATTTAGACAACTACAAGGATACAAGGACAGCAGGATATTTATTCGCCAATTACACTTAAATAACAACAGGGATACAAGGACACCAGGATATTTATTCGCCAATGACATTTAAATAACAACAGGGATACAAGGATACAAGGCCACCAGGATATTTATTCGCCATTGACATTTAAATAACAACAGGGATACAAGGACAGCAGGATATTTATTCGCCAATGACATTTAAACAACAACAGGGATACAAGGATACAAGGACAGCAGGATATTTATTTGCCAATGACATTTAATTAACAACAGGGATACAATGATACAAGGACACCAGGATATTTATTCGCCATTGACATTTATATAACAACAAGGATACAAAGACACCAGGATATTTATTCGCCAATGACATTTAAATAGCAACAGGGATACAAGGACACCAGGATATTTATTCGCCATTGACATTTAAACAACAACAGGGATTCAAGGATACAAGGACAGCAGGATATATATTCGCCAATGACATTTAAACAACAACAAGGATACAAAGACACCAGGATATTTAAGCGCCAATGACATTTAAATAACAACAGGGATATATAAGGACAGCAGGATATTTATTCGCCAATGACATTTAAACAACAATAGGGATACAAGGATACAAGGACAGCAGGATATTTATTCGCCAATGACATTTAAATAACAACAGGGAAAGAAGGACAGCAGGATATTTATTCGCCAATGACATTTAAATAACAACAGGGCTACAAGGATACAAGGACAGCAGGATATTTATTCGCCAATGACATTTAAATAACAACAGGGATACAAGGATACAAGGACACCAGGATATTTATTCGCCATTGACATTTAAACAACAACAGGGATACAAGTATACAAGGACAGCAGGATATTTATTCGCCAATGATATTTAAATATACACAGGAATTTGTCTGCAGCCTGCACATCCGACTTACGAGCCATGCTCACTACAACAAGCCACCTTTAAGTCACGGCTAATCGCAGTCACATAAAAACTTAATTTATAGCGCGTGTGCATTATGGAGCACCACGAGTCAAAAGTCTGTTAATACTACACGTCGCTTTATGTTTGAAGAGGAATGGAAAGTCACGTTGAAGAAACCGGAACGACAGAAAATAGGGAACCACAATTCGCATGAATTAAGCCTCATGCCAGGGCTATGTTGTGAAAACCACCACCCATCACCCCCCCCCCCCCCCCCCCCCTCCCCCCCCCCCCCACCGTCACCCCTCCCCCCCCCCCCCCCCCCCCCTTCCCCAAAAGCAAACAATCAACCCACAATGTATGTGCTGTATTTACACGCATGCCAGGTGAGTTACTGTAGGCGACTCAGGTCTTTGTTGTTGTCTTTGTTTTGGGCGCTAGTTAACTCCTTTGTGTGTTGAAGAAAAAGGAAAAAAAAACACAAATCTTCTCCACCGGCCAGAGTGCTAAGTGTATCAAATTTTATTCCTAACATCATGTGTTGTTTGTGCATTACTGTGTGTTCGCTATTTAACAAAATAATGTGTTTTCACTGAGTATTTACGCATGTCTGCTTGTTGTCTAATTACGAGAAGCGTGCTTTAGAGTGTTGTGTGCGGTTTGATCTCAGACTCGGCGGCCACAGTTCGCAAAGGTGTGTGCACACGCTGACCTCGGTTAAAAGAGGAGCCTTTGAATACAATACAATCATTTTGAAGCCCCCGTAGGGAAATTCAGTTGGCAGCAGGAAACGCAACAAAACATTAAACATCCCGTATATCAAAGATTTGTTTAACACATCGCGAATTACGCAGAAAAATCACACACACGCACGTTCACACACACACACACACACACACACACACACACACACACACACACACACACACACACACACACACACACACACACACACCCCACAAAACACACACACACAACACACACACCACACGCACACACACCGCGCCCCACACACACACACACACACACACACACACACACACACAAACACACACCCCACACACGCACACGAGCACGGGAGCACCACACCACACACCACACACACACACAAAACACACACACACACACACACACCACACACACACACACGCACGCACGCACGCACGCACGCACGCACGCACGCACGCACGCACGCACGCACGCACGCACGCACGCACACACACACACACACACACACACACCAAAATCATCTTTAAAACTCAATAAACTGCGCTTTAAACGAAATGAGCCCCATCCACCACCCCTTCCCACCCACATACACACACTGACGCACTAACAGTTCTGGCTTCTCAATAAATAGGGCCTTAATTACTGCGTCGGTCGTAGCCGACCTCAAGGCACCATTAACAGATTGAATTATGTTTAAGTAATAATCTGCACCTAACCTATAGCTTTGCTACCCACTTTCACCTCCACGACGGTTAGAAAAACAATCCACCCACTGTTGGTTAACCCCTTCACTGCCATGATGTTATTTGAAAACGACCAATAAAAGTGGAAATTTGAAACACTTAAGCCTTTTCTTGTCTTCTTTTTCGCACCGGAATGTGAAAGGATTTTCATCAAACCGTATAACATTGAAAGTAGATGAGCTATAGGACCGGAAAATACACTGATTGCAGGTGCGTACGTGCATCTTTCAGCCCGGAAATATTACATGCTGGGGCAGTGAAGGGGTTAAGTGTCATCTTGTCGCTTGGCGAAGGGGTAAGTAAGTAAGTAAGTAAGTAAGTAAGTAACTTGGTGTTTTACGCCCAGTAAACCATTACGGTTACATCAGGGCGATTTGACGCAGGAGATTACCCCGAAAATTTGCAGAGATTGCGCGTGCGTCTATGTCAAATAAGAGTTCTTGGGAATCTTTTACGTGTTTGAATCCACCCGCTACCTGCCGGCCATGCGCCCATCCCCGCTGCACTCCATCCCATCGTCTTTTGTGTTATTGACGTTTCCGGCGGCATCTGGAACCTTCTTGCACGGCGTGCAAGAACCGTACCCCACTGCCCGCGGAAAAACTCCTCAGTCGGTCCCAAACTCACACACACGCAGACTATTCCTGCTTAGACAAGACCCCAAAGTCGTAGGTGGGGGGAGGAGTTAGCGTAGCGGTGAGACGATACCCTGAAAGGTTGCAGAAATGACTGGAGGTGCTAAAACGCGGTACAACAGAGGCCAGGCTGTCAGTCAGAGGGAAAGGGGCGTATGTGTCCGATGTTCTCTATACTCTTTCCTCGTCCCGTGCGCCGGCTCCACCCCTCTGTCTGATTTCACCGGTTTTCCGACGAGTGTGTTCATACGTCGGCCATATTTGTTGTCTAAAAATACCTTGGATCGAATAGCTTGGATTACGCCATGTCTAGCTGGCACGGATTCTTCTTATCACATTTTTTTTTTTTTTTTTTTTTTTTTAAATCCCTGACGTATACCATACGTGGCTCACTGGACTCAAAGGATCAACTAACTCATCATCATCGTCATCATCATCATCATTATTATGATTATTATTATCATCATCAGCAGCAGCAGCAGCACTATTATTATTATTATTATCATCAGCAGCAGCAGCAGCATTATCATCGGTACGTTTGGATTAGTCCTATGAAGCAGCGCATTGTTCACAAAACATTTTCATGATTAAAACTAAATTCACGAACTTCACCACGAAAGTAGGTTGTTACGAAAAACAAACAAACAAAAAAGAAACAAAACAAAAACTATTGATAATTTAAAAAGACAGCTGAACTCATCCCTATCGACGTCTGACGAAAACAAGCACACTCTTCCGCGTATAAGCAAATTAAGGACAAAATACAGCAAAGCCAGTGCCCTTTTCAATCAGTTTTTTGATCATCAGACCTTTAGCTGCGGTGAGCAAACTGAAGACAAAGACGGCACTAGTTCATTTTCTACCAAACACCCCAGGCATTCGGCAGACCACGCCCGAAACCGGATAAGTACATGTTCATTTATCACCGTTTAACTGTTGTTTTGTTGCTTTGAAAAAGAAAAAAAAAAAAGAAAAAAAAAGGGATTGAATTGGCCCAAAAATTCGCACGTGTTTCGCATTGTCATAGCAAATTAGCGTTCCTTTTAACAGTTTGTGTGTTTGGATCTAGTTCATTCTTCAGTGCACTGTAATCATTGCTTGAAACCCGGTGGGGACTTTGGTCCTGCCTGGTATGGGCAGTCTTCAGCAGGTGGGTCATGTCTGGTATGGGCAGTCTTCAGCAAGCTGGTCCTGACTCGTATGGGTGTGCAGTTTTCAGATCAGCAGGTTTGTCCTAGCTGTCTGGTATGGGCATTGGGTCTTTAGCAGGCTGGTCCCCTCTGGTATGGGCATTGAGTCTTTAGTTGGCTGGTCCTGTCTGGTATGGGCATGCAGTCTTCAGCAGTCTGGTCCTGCATGGTATGGGTCTGTAGTCTTCAGCAGTCTGGTCCTGCCTGGTATGGGCAGTCTTCAGCAGTCTGGTCCAGTCTGGTATGGACATG
>JABMCL010001784.1:595000-597500 GCA_018857735.1 Alviniconcha marisindica
AAACAAAACTTAAATTGTGAAAAATGAAAATGAAAATCCGCAGTCGATACTGGTGTGTCCGTGTCCAGTTTGGGGAAGAATATTGGCATACTGTTTTGTCGCCTGAAAAAAAATGAGGCTTATCCCGAAATCCGCACACTTTTTGCTGTCATATTAAATAAGGGTTCGTTTTAACGTTTTATGTGTTTGGGTCTTGTTTTAAAACACTAGCCATCCTTGTTTGGCATTAAATTTTTGCTACAGCGGTATCATAAGAAAAGGGGACCAGAAAATCGGTTCTCGTGACAACTTCGACAATCGTTCGTATAGACTACAAGAGGAACAGCAATGGAGATCTGACGCAACCCTGAGGTATGCTATTGCCACGGTTTAGTGTGCGTTCAGTATAATGCGTGAATGTGTGATGAATGTACTTGGCACCACAAAACATCCCTATCACTCAATTGTTGACACTTGGCAATAAAGTTGTATCGTATTGTTTTGTATAATTGAAGACGTTTTAAATATATATGAGCCACACATCATATACATATGTATGGTTGTTCTGTCGTTTGCTCTGATGTTAACGTCATGGTTGATTAGGCGTAAAACAAACAACTGCCATGTTTTATCGATACAACATTTTGCTTTCAGAAACATACATCCCTGCGTGAAATGTCTTAGTTTGCTTTTATTTTCAGATATTTCCTGTAAAAAAAAGAAAAAAAGGTAACGATATTCACTCAAATGTTTCGGGTTTATTTGATTTGTTGTTGTTGTTTATTAAAGGGATGAACAGTGTATTAAACCTTTTATGTTTAGGTTTATTCTCTGATTTAACATTGCATTATGATAATATGCACACACAAACTTTGAAAATTAAGAGTGTCGTTTGTTTAAACAGCATTTTTTATGTGTGGATCGACACATCAATATTTTCAACATCACAAAGCAAGCACGCGCACACCGCATCACACACACACACGACCAACACACACACACACACACACACACACACACACACACACACACACCACACACACACACACACAAATCACACACAGCACACACGCACACACGCACGCACCACGCACACGACACCAGCACACACACGCACGCACACACACGCACGCACACACACACGTCCACACTACACACACACACACACACACACACACACACACACACACACAACACAACCACACACACACACACACACACAGCACAACACACACACACGCACACACAACACACACACGCGCGCGCACACACACGCACACACACACACCACGCACGCACACACGCACGCACGCACACACGCACGCGCACACACACACGCCTCTCTATCTAGCTATACATACATACATACATACATACATACATACATACATACATACATACATACATACATACATGCATGCATGCAGGCAGGCAGGCAGGCAGGCAGGCATCCATACATGCATACATGATGCATACATACATACATACATACATACATACATACATACATACATACATACATACATACATACATACATACATACATACATACATACATACATACATACATACATACATACATACATACATACATACATATATTAAATGGCATTATGCAGTTAAACAGAAATATTTTTAACGTGAAAGATTGTATAGTGCCTGCAAGGCGGACTGAAAATAAAAATCCACTATATTCAAATTTCCTTTTTTTTTTTAAACAAAGTAAAAAGAAAACATCTTCCAAACAAAGACACAACGAAAAACCGACATGGTACTCATGTTGTTGTTGTTTTTCACAAAGTTTTCGGTAGTTTTAAACTCCAAACTCGGAATTTCATTGACAACGCGTTCCGTCCATTCATCGTTTGCTTCGTTCATTCAGAAATTCCACACGTTCGTTTTACTTCATTCATTATAGGATCTTGTCCATTCATTCATTCCTTCGTCCGTTCGTTCATTCATCTACCGCTTTCATTGAGACTTTGGCGGTGCCGGCGACCAGGGCCACCGCCATTGAGCCGGACTTGGCTGGTACCCGCCTGGCATTCTTCGCATGCAGAAACGGGCCAACAAACTCCAGGTTTCCTACGGATCAATAAAGTACTACCGCCCGGCAGCGTTCAAGCTGACTGTTGCCCGTTAGATGAATACACGCAACACCGTTCCTGGAGAGTTGTTGTTGTTGTTTTGTTGGTTCCATAAATACATGACCCCGGTCGTGGGAGGTTCACACACAGGCGCCGGCCCTGTTGGCGAAACGTTGATGGCTAGGCTAGTAGGTTAAGAAAACGAACGATAGTTTTCATAGGAAAGTGCAATAATGATGATAAATGGACATTTGTCGAGCGCCTACCCGCGGCTCAAAGCGCTGAAGAAACATAATAGGACAACGTAATGTACATCGAGATGAGGAATGTTATCTGCAGTTTAACGAAAGCTAACACATAATGTACATATCAACAAGGGTTCAAGCATAACTACGCGCGCGTACACACACACATACACACACACACACACACAC
>JABMCL010001784.1:612500-615000 GCA_018857735.1 Alviniconcha marisindica
ACATGCAAAGTAAATGTTCATCCAGTGTCTGAGAAACATGCCACAGACACAACGTTAACGCTGTTGTTGTTGTTGTTGTTTTTGTTGTTGTTAGTTGGTGCTTTGATCCCAGTCAGCCACAAAGGATTATATCAGGGCTGCAGCGTTAACGCTGACTTGTGCAAAGTAACCCATGTTAAACAACCACTTTAATACACGAGAAAAAGGAGACAGACAGACAGACAAACAGACAGGTAGACAGACAGACAGAGACACACACACACAGAGAAAGAGAGAGAGAGACAGACAGACAGACAGACAGACAGAAAGAAAGAGAGAGAGACACAGACAGAGACAGAGAGAGGGAGTGAAAGAGAGACAGAGACAGACAGACAGAGGCACAGAGAGAGAGAGAGAAAGAGACAGACAGACAGACAGAGACAGAGACAGGCAGACAGACAGAGACAGAGAGAGAAAGAGAAAGACACACAGACAGAGAGACAGACAGACAGACGTATGCAATGTGATTTTTTAAGAGTCTAACCCTGCGGCTGCGCTGACCTATGTTGTGCAATAGGAAAACAGCAGAACGACAGAGGGACGTGGTCAGAGAAGACGGGTGAAAATATGGTCTGAAAAAGAGAACTTAAGAAATGACCTGAAAACAGAAGTTAAAAAGTGGTCTGCAGAAACGGGTGACTAGTGGTCTGAAAAAGACGGGTGAAAAAGAAAAAAAGGACTGAAAAGTCGGGTGAAACGTGGTTTGAAGAGGAGAGGTGAAAGAGTTGTAATAATAATAATGGACATTTTTTGTGGCGCATGATCGTAGCCAAATCTAGGGCACAATGCGCCGTACAAAAAGATGCAGAAAACTGTATCATAAACACATACAGTGGACGAAATAAAAAAGGTTGTCTGAAAAGTGGTCTGGGAAAGAAAAAAAAGAGGTTAAATAATGGTCGAAAATGACGGGTGAGAAAAGAAAGGTATAAAAAGTCGGATAAAAAGTGGTTTGAAAAGGAGAGGTAGGTAAGTAAATATATTGCTTAACATCCACAGAAACCATAAGGCTTACTAGGGACGGGGAGAATGGGGGGAAGGGGGTACGGAGGTGGGGGAAGAGGGAGAGTATGTACCTATCGCTATACTGTCACCACCAGAAGTGACCTGCATTAAGATGGGCAGCGATGAGAGCCATTTTAATGTTTCATTAATTGTGAGTGACAAAGTCACAAGACAGTGTCCACAACCACAACGTTTGAAGAGAAAGGAGAGCCGAAGGGGTATCGAACCGAGGTCCTTCCGCTTACCAGCCTACCGCCTTACCGCTAGGCCAAACCGGCTCTCTAAGGAAAGGTGAAAAAATTGTCTCAAAAGACGGGTGAAAATGGCCTGAAAAAACACCAAAAAAACACACTGGTGTTGTTTGGTCAGGAGTAGATTTGCATGTGAGTAAAAAGGAATCAGTATCTAACCGAGTGGTTTTCAAACAGGGATGGTCTAGCTATCAAGTGAGTGGCGCCGTATAGGGGATTCTGGTCTACTTTGAAACGCCTTGACAATCATGATCTATACGGTTAAAATCGGTTGTTTCTCTAGCGTTAAAACCCACCAGTCATCCTTCTAGCGTTACGAACCGTACCGTCATTTCTCGAGTGTTAAAACCTAGCTGTCATCCTTCTAGCGTCCATAGTTCAGGAGCTGTGTGAGAGTCGAGGTGGCCGTCCTGGGCTGCCCGTCCTAACGAGCCTTCTGGTTTCCGTGGACGTAAAGCTATATTGAACCATGCTTCGGCATTGGTCTCAGCTTGTCCCTAATAATTATGTCAACTGACATCCGAGGCCAATAAGCAACACAACAGCAACAGCAACAGCAACTTCTAGCGTTAAGAACCGTACCGTCATTTCTCGATCGTTAAAAATAAGCTGTCATCATTCTAGCGTTAAGAACAGTACCTCCATTTCTCGATCGTTAAAACCTAGCTGTAATCCTTCTAGCGTTAAGAACCGTACCGTCATTTCTCGATCGTTAAAACCTAGCTGTCATCCTTCTAGCGTTAAGAACCGTACCGCATTTCTCGATCGTTAAAACCTAGCTGTCATCCTTCTAGCGTTAAGAACCGTACCGTCATTTCTCGATCGTTAAAACCTAGCTGTCATCCTTCTAGCGTTAAGAACCGTACCGTCATTTCTCGATCGTTAAAACCTAGCTGTAATCCTTCTAGCGTTAAGAACCGTACCGTCATTTCTCGATCGTTAAAACCTAGCTGTCATCCTTCTAGCGTTAAGAACCGTACCGCCATTTCTCGATCGTTAAAACCTAGCTGTCATTATTCTAGCGTTAAGAACCGTACGGTCATTTCTCGATCGTTAAAACCTAGCTGTCATCCTTCTAGCGTTAAGAACCGTACCATCATCTCTCTAGTGTTAAATTCTACCTGTCTTTTTTCTAGCGTTAAGAACAGTACTGTCATCGCTCTAACATTTAAAAAAAAAAAGGTCATAAAGTTCAAATCCAGTCA
>JABMCL010001784.1:627500-630000 GCA_018857735.1 Alviniconcha marisindica
AAGGATGGTCCCCGGCCCAGTAGGACCGAGAAAAGGTGGTTGCCTTCTTCCGTAGGTCAACGCTCTAAATAAAATACGATAAACTATAATCAACAAGGATCAAGGATTTGTATTCGCTAGTGACATTAAAATGTGCACCGGAATCTGTCTCGGTGACATTCCAGTCCTGCATGTGCATACACGAAAATACAGCAGGTATAAATAATTTTAATTTTAATTAGCTATGTACCGGTCTTATTCGAGAAAGGCATCCCCACCACTCCCTCCCCAATACCTACTGCTTCATCTGTTAGGTTCAGTTATTTTATAAATTCCTGCATAATTTGTAATGCGGTAATTAAATCAAATCAAGCAACTGTTTCTGTTGTTTGTTTCATACAAACTAAGCGAAACAAAACAAAGTGGAATACAGAGTTGATTGCAATTTTTTTAAATTCGGATCGTCTTTGAATACGGTTTTGTGTGTGTTGTGTGTGGTGTGTGTGTGTTGTGGTGCAGCCCTGGTGCGTGCGTGCGTTTCGTGCGTGCGTGGTGGTGCGGTTTTGGGCTGTCTGTTGTTGTTGCTTGAAAAAATGGCGCATGTTGTGCATTGTCAATTAGAATAAGCCTCTCTCTTCTCCGCCTTCTCTCCCCCTCTCTTCCTCCCCTTCTCCTGCTCTCTTTTCTCTCTCCTCTCTTCTCTCTCCCTTCCTCTCTCCAGCCCTCCCCTCCTATCCTCTCATCTCTCTTCTATCTCCTCTCTCTCCTCTCTCTCTCTTCTCCCTCCCTCCCTCCCTCCCTACCATCTCTCTCTCTCTCTCCTCTCTCTCTTCTCTTCTTCTCTTCCTTCTCTCTCTCTTGTTATTTCCTGCTCTTTTTGTTGTTCTTGTTCCTGTTGTTGTTTTAGTTTTGTTGTTGTTGTTTGTTTTTGTTGCTGTTGTTGTTTGTTTGTTTGTTTGTTTTTGTCTAATTTAACCTTTTGTGTGTTTTGAGCTTTTTTAAACCAAACGAAGAGCTCGTAATTATTTCTAATTGTGATACCAAACAACAGCAGGGACTCTATATTCCGCGTTAGTTTAGAGGGTGAAATGATGTTGACATAATTGCTATCAGACACTCCAAGTGAATGTCCGCAGTGTTTATTCTTCACTGACATCAGCTTTGCTTGTTCTTCGTGTTCGCAGGCAGTTCAAAGTTCACTCCACTGATCGTCGTGAGGTGTCGACGCGATCAAAGCACAGTTCGATAAAACTGTTGTCGCACTCTGGGGTGGCCGAAGATCACAGTGTTGATCTGTCTCAACGGGAAGGAGCTGGCGTTTCAGAGCAGGACCTGCGCGTTTAACTGACCAAATCAAAAATGCAAGGTTGTTTGTCGAATTATAAAAAAGGGGAAAAAAAAAAAAAAAAAAAATTTTTTTTTTAACGGGTAGAGAGAAAGAACTCAATCGAAAACTTTATTCTACAAGGATTGTAGTTGGGTTTCAGTTAAAAAACCGTCTAAAACTAGTCCTTGCAAAAGTACGATGATAGAGGGGAGGGGGGGGGAGGAAGGGAGAGCGAGACAGACAGGGGCAGAAGCAGAAAGACGGAAGAGACAAAGAGAGAGAGAGAGAGAAAAACAGAGAGAGACAGACAAACAGGCAGGCAGGAGGCAGACAGATACGAAGACGAAGCAGAGATATCCAAAGAAGATGTGCGCATTTTTGTGTTTTTTTGATTGAGAGAAAAAAAAATTTCCTTTCAAAACTGGGTGTTTTGATCTTGTCGAAATCGAAATTTCCCCGTCCAACTATTCGCTTTATTGATTTCCGGGCAAAAATTACAACTACAAAAGGTTGATATGATTAAAGTTTATAGGATTTTTTTCAACACCCAGGAATTGCCTTTTTTTTCTTTTTTTTTTTCCTTTTTCTTTTGGGGAGGGGGTGGGGGGGGGGGGGGGGGGGGTAGGGAAAGGGGAAGTAACCTTATACGGTTAGTCCGTTATAGCTTTTCGGGGGCTTACAGTAGTATCAGTTATAGCGTTAGGGGGGCTTACGGTTTTTTCCCAGTTATAGGTAAGGGTGGCTTTCGGTTAGTCTTCAGTTTTGGTTAGGGTGGCTTAGGTTAGCTTTAGTTATAGTGTTATGGGTGGCTTTTTACTTCAGTTTATTTTGGGGGGGCTTACCTTAGTTTTCAGTTATATGTTATGGGTGGCTTACGGTTAGCTTCAGATAGTGTTAGGGTGGCTTACGGGTTTGTCTTCAGTTACAGTGTTAAGGGTGGCTTACGGTTAGTCTTCAGTTATAGTGTTAGGGGTGGCTTACCCGGGGGGGTTTGGTTTTTCAGTTATAGTGTTATGGGTGGCTTACGGTTAGCCTTCAGTTATAGTGTTACGGGTGGCTTACGGTTAGTCTTCAGTTACAGTGTTAAGGGTGGCTTACGGTTAGTCTTCAGTTATAGTGTTAGGGGTGGCTTACCGTTAGTTTTCAGTTATAGTGTTATGGGTGGCTTACGGTTAGTCTTCAGTTATAGTGTTA
>JABMCL010001784.1:635000-639811 GCA_018857735.1 Alviniconcha marisindica
CCGTCTGATTCAACGACGTGAAGTGTAGCTGTAAGGACTGACTTTCAGTAGATCACATTTAATAAGCTGCCAACTCGTGATGTCAATTCTGCCGCCTGGGTGAACACCCGAAAGACTTCGTCCTTCTCCTTGTTCCTTTAAAAAACAAAACAAATAAAATTAAAATTAAAAGTTTAATGCTGGTGTTGTTTTGTTTGTTTGTTTGTTTGTTTGTTTCAGTCTTTTTCGCATAAGTGATATTAGACTGATCTAACACTTATCATGCTAACAACATTTGTCAGCAAGTTGCACCAAAAATAATAACAAGATTTTTTTTTTTAACAAACGTATTCGCAGTCAGAAAACAAACATCTATACATTTGTATCTGTATCCATACAGATAATTAATTTCATCCAAAAGACATTAGCGCCTAGTAAGCAAGTAAGTAGCTTACGCCCAGTCAACCATAGTTAGCGCCTAAAATATATATTCCTTGCATCACGCCTATTTCACTACACGTCACTGCCATGCTAACCTTCTTCCAGATACTCGAGGCATTAAATTTAATCACACCACAGGTACATTTTCATTTTTCACAGTTTAACTGAGAGAGAGAGAGAGAGAGAGAGAGAGAGAGAGAGAGAGAGAGAGGAAGAGAGAGAGAGAGAGAGAGAGAGAGAGAGAGAGAGAGAGAGAGAGAGAGAGAGAGAGACTGCTGTTTTGTCGCTTGAAAAAAAAGAAGGTCTTACCCCGAAAATTCGCATACGTTTTGTAACGTTATATTAAATTGGCGTACGTTTAACGTTTTATGTGCTTAGATCACATTGGCACCAATCCTTCTTTTCTTTTCTTTTTTTCTTTTTTAGGAAAACGTCTTGCTAAAAAAAAAAAAAAAAAATAACCTTTGGTTAATCGTCTGATCAACAGTCCCATCGGTCATTTGATTTGTGTGCGTGAGCGTTGTGTATCTTGGCTTTTGGTTTCCCGTCAGTCCTTACCTCTGTGTGGGGAGGGGGCTAACAGGGTGCCTGAAAACGTGTGATAATTACTGCGTTTGTCATAAAGTGTGTTTGTGTGCCGAGCATGTGAGAGAGAGAGAGAGAGTAAGTAAGTAACTAACTTGGTGTTTTACGCCCAGTCAGTCATTGCGGTTATATCAGGGCGGAGAGAGAGGAGAGAGAGAGAGAGAGAGAGAGAGAGAGAGAGAGAGAGAGAGAGAGAGAGAGAGAGAGAGAGAGAGAGAGAAATCTGCTGCGTGGATGCAGTTAAAGTGTGTATTTTTATGTGGGTACAAAGATGTGTGCATTTAAGTGGGTGATTAAAGACTGGACTGGGGGTGTTTTTATTTCTTTGCTTCTGTTGTCGCTTTGTGTGTGTGTGTGTGTGTGTGTGTGTGTGTGTGCGTGCGTGCGTGCGTGCGTGCGTGCGTGCGTGCGTGGTGTGGTGTGTTTATTGGAGACGAGAGAGAGAGAGAGTGTTGTGGGGTGTGTTGTGTTGTGGTGGTGTGTGGGTGGATTGTGGTGTGTGTATGTGTGTGTGTGTGTGTTGTAGTGTGTGTGTGTGTGTGTGGTGTGTGTGTGTGTGTGTGTGTGTGTGTGAGTGGGGGGGTGTGTGTGTTGTGAGTGTGTGTGTGGGTGTGTGTGTGTGTGTGTTTTATTACGAAGAATGAGACAAAGCAAATAAGTCTTGAATGGATCAAGGCATGCTCTAAGTACACATGCTGATAAAACTCCCAGCCATTACACGCGCACTCACATACATACACACGCACACATGCATCCAATAAGCTGTGTGTATATTCGGCTGAAAACACGGCTGCATTTTCACGGTTGAACGAGAACAAAGCCGAAGACTGAGAAAACAAACTCTGCTTATGAAATGCAACGTCTTATTCCTCCTCTCTCATAAATCTCAACAACAACAACAATTAATTGTATACGAGCTCATAATTTTGTTGCTGACCAAAAACAAGCACCAATTTATCACCGTCGAGTCTTTTTTAATAAGAATGCTTTTGGAATTTTCGGTACATGTATCGTTTCAGCCCTACCACCGCTCTCTTTGCACAGCCACGCTAAAAATAACGTTTCTGGGTCAGGGGATTCCCTGGATGTGACGTCACGCGCTGTGCCGACGTGAGAGACGGCATGCACGTTGGCTTACGGTTATTTGTCTCGTCTTGATTTCCGCTTCTGTTCCTTTGCGTGTTGCGCATAGATTGTGCGTGTACCGTGCAGCCTACCTTCGGAAAGTCAGTCAGCTGCGCAAACGTTCACCTCCCATATTGAGTCTTGGGTTCAAGTCTTCATTTTTCCTCTCGGGTCTGCCAGTATTGGTGGATACGACCGTTCCGGTAAGATTTTGTCGTCTGCTATCGCTTTTTCAAAAGTCTGATTTTGTCGTCTGCTCAGTACTGGTTTTGGATGATAGTCTCGGTAAACTTCGGATGCCGAGGTGATTGTCGTCTGGTATTTCAAAGTCGAACTTCGCGCTTTCTGACATGCGAACAGTTGCCGAGACTGTTAATTACCCTGATAACCGTACGGGTTCATCTCGGGTGTAAAATAACATCAAATTACTCAAGTGTTGATTTCATTCAACAGTAACTGAAACTTTTATCATCACGTAAGATTGAGTGGTGATGCGATGTGAATCTTTTCCCGGGGAGAAGTGTGTGTAGTTGTGTGGTGTTTGTGGTGTGGGTTTTGTGTGGTGTTGGGGTTTTAGCCCTGTGTAGTGGTGGGTGTGTGGTGTAGTTTAGTGTGTGTGGTTTTTGGGTTGGTTGTGTGGGTGTGGTGTGTGGTAGGGGTACTGTGTGTATGGAGTTAAAGCTGTGTGTGTTGTGTGTTGTGTGGGTGTGGTGTTGTGTGTGTGGAGTGTATGTAGTGTAGTGTAGTGTAGGTTTTGGTGTGGGGGTGTGTGTGTGTTGTGTGTGGTGGTGTGGTTAGTGTAGTGTTTTGGTGTTGTGGTGTGTGTGTGGTGGGTGTGTGTGTGTGTGTGTGGTGGGGTAGTAATTTTTTTGCATGGACTATGCATTAGTAGAAGCATCATTATTAGTGTAACTGCCATGCCATGGCGTGCCATGTCAAAAAGCTTGTATAAACCCGCCGTTTATTCTTTTTTTCTTCTTTTCTTCTCTTCTTTTCCTTTGTAAAATTTTTTCTTTTTCTTCTTTCTTTTTGAGCCCCTTTTTTTCTTCTTCTTTTTTTGTGATTTTTCTTCTTTTCTTTTCCCTTTTTTTTTCCCTTCTTTTTCTTTTCTTCTTTTTTCTTTTGAGGCCCATCCCTTTTTTCTTCTTTTTCTTCTTTTTTCTTCTTCTTTTCTTCTTTGACTTTTTCCGTCTTCTTCTTTCTTCTTCTTCTTCTTCTTCTTTTTTTCTTCTTTTCTTCTTCTTTTCTACCCTTTTTGAGCTTTTCCCTTTTTTCTTTTTTCTTTTTCTTTTCTTTTTTTCTTCTTCTTTTCTTTTCTTTTTCTTTTAGCTTTTTCTTCTTCTCTCTTTTCTTCTTCTTTCTTCTTTTCTTCTTTGAAAAATTTTTTTCTTCTTCTTCTTCTTCTTTTTTTTTTTTTCTTTTTTTTTTTTTCTTCCTTTTTGTGAGCTTTTTCTTCTTCTGTGTAAGGGTGAGTCAAGGTGTCTGCGTTTGCGCACAACAGGTTACAGAGATTCGGTGATATATAATAGTGTTGGTATAAGACGCCAACAGGTTACAGAGATTCGGTGATATATAATAGTGTTGGTATAAGACGCCAACAGGTTACAGAGTTCGGTGATATATAATAGTGTTGGTATAAGACGCCAAAGGTTACAGAGATTCGGTGATATATAATAGTGTTGGTAAAGACGCCAAAAGGTTACAGAGATTCGGTGATATATAATAGTGTTGGTATAAACGCCAAAGGTTAAGAGATTCGGTGATATATAATAGTGTTGGGATAAGACGCCAAAGGTTACAGAGATTCGGTGATATATAATAGTGTTGGTATAAGACGCCCAAAAGGTTACAGAGATTCGGTGATATATAATAGTGTTGGTAAAGACGCCAAGAGGTTACAGAGATTCGGTGATATATAATAGTGTTGGTATAAGACGCCAAGAGGTTACAGAGATTCGGTGATATATAATAGTGTTGGGATAAACGCCAAGAGGTTACAGAGATTCGGTGATATATAATAGTGTTTGGGATAAGACGCCAAGAGGTTACAGAGATTTGGTGATATATAATAGTGTTGGTATAAAACCCAAGAGGTTACAGAGATTCGGTGATATATAATAGGTTTGGTATAAGACGCCCAAAAGGTTACAGAGATTCGGTGATATATAATAGTGTTGGTATAAGAGCCAAGAGGTTACAGAGATTCGGTGATATATAATAGTGTTGGTATAAGACGCCAAGGGTTAAGAGATCGGTGATATATAATAGTGTTGGTATAAGACGCCAAGAGGTTACAAGATTCGGTGATATATAATAGTGTTGGTATAAAGCCAAGAGGTTACAGAGATTCGGTGATATATAATAGTGTTGGTATAAGACGCCAAGAGGTTACAAGATTCGGTGATATATAATAGTGTTGGTATAAAACGCCAAGAGGTTACAGAGATTCGGTGATATATAATAGTGTTGGTAAAGACGCCAAAAGGTTACAGAGATTCGGTGATATATAATAGTGTTGGTATAAGACGCCAAGAGGTTACAGAGATTCGGTGATATATAATAGTGTTGGTATAAGACGCCAAGAGGTTACAGAGATTCGGTGATATATAATAGTGTTGGTATAAGACGCCAAGAGGTTACAGAGATTCGGTGATATATAATAGTGTTGGTATAAGACGCCA
>JABMCL010000004.1:0-55000 GCA_018857735.1 Alviniconcha marisindica
GCGTTCGCACGATGAGGAAAAAAAGTTTAGACACAGCAGCCCTTCGATCTGAGACTGTTCCGGCAGAATTCCCTTCGTGCCCGAATGGGCCCCAGCCGCCACCAGCCCTTTGTCGATGGCACGCAGTTGGCTCGGGTCCAAGAACTAAAATATATAAAAAATTGTGCGAGTCTGTCGATGCAGGTAGAGTTGTACGCCCCCGCTATGCAACGGCGGCGAGCTTGTCACGTGTGCTTGAGAGTGTCGAAGCTGGCGCGAATGCAAACAAGGCATTAAAACGTCGGGGATGTCGTGAGGAGAATTCTATGCCAATGTATGACGAGTTGTAGTGGTGCATTAAATATACGCTGCGTTGGCAGCTTAGGCGTCAAGGTTTATCGAGAGGTGGTCATAACCTGAGTTTTCGCCCCCCCCCCCCCCCAAATTTTTTAAAAAGCCCCCCGTGCCGTCCAGCCAGTTGTGCGGTCACATTTTGTACTAATAAGCTGTGCTGAGTTCATTTCCGCCGATTGAATTTGGTGTTTGAGAGAGAGAGAGAGAGAGAGAGAGAGAGAGAGAGGGAAAAGAGAGATGGTCTTGAAAGTTTGTGAATCTTGGATTGAAAGTTTTTTAAGAACACTTAACAGAAAGCATTCAGTTTTAACACTGAAAAGCAATAGGAAGGGAGGAGAATTCGGAGGAATCCCAGCTGCAGACTAGAAAGATGGAAACAACTAATCCACGTTATCAACTCTGCTGGAAGTTCATCGTCAACGTCTGTCTGTCTGTCTGTCTGTCTGTCTGTCTGTCTGTCTGTCTGTCTCTCTCTCTCTCTCTCTCTCTCTCTCTCTCTCTCTCTTTTTTTTGCCCCTTTTTCTTTTTTCTTTTCTTTGTCTTTTTTCTTCTGTCCGTCTCTCTGTCTCTGTCTCTGTCCCCCTCTCTCTCTCTCTTCTGAGCGCCGGAAGCCATCTTTGTTTTTTTAGATTTGATCTCCAGCTCAAAGCTTAACTGAAACATCACTGTCCCGGGCCCCAGATACTGCTGTAACAGCACTCCGACATTTCGGACATACTTGGCCGGAATGTGTTTGTTTACTTCTTGCACCGGAATTAAAGGTGAACGACCGTTTAAGTGTGCTGAACTCTGCTGCCAGTGTCGGTTTTATTACCGTCCATAAAGTCTAATCCCCCCAGGATCAGCTGCGGCATGTAAAATGTGCGCGATGCTGCTGCTTTTTCTTCCTCTCCTTCCTTCCTATTCTTTCGTCAAGATGAGGAACAAAGCCTCCTTCTGTTAGGGTTACTCCGCCGTCGTAACGACGCAGTGATGATGTGCAATGTGAATGTAAAAACGCTGTTTTGATTTTGTTTTTTTCCGACCGGAGCGAGGTGGGGGGGAGGGGGGGGGGGGGGGGCTTTGGTGTCAGCGTCCAGACTTTATTGTTTGGTTGGTAGGGTACACCTGCAGCACACTGTGACATCACCGTGTGCAGTTCACCAGCCGTCAGGTCAGGAGGAACTGGGTCACTGGATGGAGGGAGGGAGGGAGAACTTTGTGGTGATGGCGTGGATTTTAACGTACTGTCAGCCGTACAGAGAAAAGAGAGAGAGAGAGAGAAGAGAGAGAGAGAGAGAGAGAAGAGAGGGGGTGGTGGGCTGGGTGGGGAGGGTCACCGATGGAGGGAGGGAGAACTTTGGGGGATGGCGTGGATTTAACGTACTGTCAGCCGTACAGAGAGAGAAAAGAGAGAGAGGAGAGAGAAGAGAGAGAGAGAGAGAGAGAGAGGAGGTGGGGGGGGGGGGGGGGGTCACCGATGGAGGAGGGGACTTTGTGGTGATGGCGTGGTTTTTAAACGTACTGTAGCCGTCAGAGAGAGAAGAGAGAGAGAGAGAGAGAGAGAGAGAGAGAGAGAGAGAGAGAAAAAAATTTTCCTAAAAAACACCATGTCAACCCTGTAGATTATATTAGGGCAAAATGGCGGTGGACAGGTGGGAGGGGAGATTACTCATTGTGTATGTATTTTGCCAGGACAGTATGAAATAACGAGGCCCAGAGCGCCTGTGCATAATCAATACACAATTAGAACTGTAACATCCCCAAGCCGTTTGCCAATAGCAGTGGGTCCATCTGTGGAGGTCCTGTGGCCCGAAGTGATGATGACTAGTTCATCTGTATGGTCAAACACACGAGTAAACTTAGAAGGCCCGTAATTGTTTTCAATACTGTGGAGTATACAGCAAATCGATGATGACTAGTTTATATGTATGGTCAAACACAGAGAAAAACTTAGAAGGACTGTAACTGTTTTTAACAGCGTAGCGTATACAGCAACTCGTTTGACTGATGCTCTACATCTGTGCGTTAGGTTAGACACTAAGAACTCCACTCAGACCTCCGCTAGGGCAGCAGTCGGAAAACGTAAGCAAAGCGTCGGCCCGGCGCGTTCTATACGTGGAGCTTTCATTTCACCCAAGCCGTCCATCACCAGGAAAGCTCCACAACGGGGTACCCACCCAATCCGCCCGCCACCGCCACAGAGGGCTGATGATGACGGGTCAATATCCCTCCTCAATTGGCGTGGCAACGCCGCCCGGGCCCCTGACAATCCCCCTGTTGGGACAACAAAGAGGACCCCACAAGACCGGACCCCGTCAGCCATTGTCTGTGAGGGCAGGACAGCGAGCTGGAAGTCTTCATTCTCTGCTCCCTTCCTCCCCTCCCCCTCCCCCCCCCAAACCCTCCACCTCCCTCACGTCTCCGCTCCTCCGCTCCGCCCCTTTCCCTTTTCATCATAGTCTTTGACGCTGGTTCTCCTCTCGGGATTTCTTTTTTCTTTTTCTTTCCGGCTTTCTGTCTTTCTCTTACTTTCTCGATCTCCTCCGCCTACTTTGTGTGTGTGTGTGTGTGTGTGTGTGGTTTCTTTCCTCGGTTGCCCCTTGCGGCTTTTGTGCGGTGCAAGGGGGCGGCGGTTTCCAGGTGGAGCAGACTTTGGAGGTTGAAGAGTTGTTGCTGTGGTGTTAGACTTGTCCAACGCCCAGGTGTCCGCGAAGAGACTGGGTGCTAGCGGGGACCGAGATCACGGGGGGGGGGGGGGGGGGGTATATTAGTTTAACCTTACATTCTGTTACTAGAAGTTTAAATTGATAAAATAAAAAACCTAAATTTGTTTTTAGCCCTGATATAATCCTTTGTGGTTGACTAACTAACTAACTAACTGCAGTAAGATGGACTTCCCTCCCCTTAAAAAAGAAAAAAAGAGAAAAAAAAGAAGTGACAACCAGTACAATAAACACGATATATGATAATACAAAAAGACACTACGGGTGCAGAGATACCACGCCTGGGTAAAACCACATTTACGTAATACACCCGTGTATTTGCAAGAGCCCATCAACGTGTACGATTTGAATGGGAGGGAGAGTGGCGAAAGGGCGGGCAAAGCCACAAGACAAGTGTTCATAAACCTCAGCTTTGTTGAGAAAGGAGAGCCATAGCGGAATCGAACCGACTTTCGTCTGTTTTCCATCCTAGCTAGCGCCTCTTCGCCTGGCCAGACCGACTCACGGTTGCGATGATCTCCACGTGAGCAGAATTAAAAGGAACTTCTTCATGGTGGTGATGGTGATGATGATGATGATGATGGCTTGTAGAACGTTGATATAAGTACATGCTGCAACAGCATGCTGATTGTGCTTAGACCGACTCACGGCTGCAGTGATCTCCACGCCAGCAGAATTATAAGGAGCATCTTGATGATGGTGATGATGATGATAACGATGGTGATGATGATGATAATGGCTTGTAGAACGTTGATATAAGTGCATGCTGCAACAGCATGCTGATTGTGCTTTGCAAAAGCAAACAACAACAACAAAACCCAGCAAAACAACGACAAGAAAACGACAACAGCAAACAAACAGAAGAAGAAAAAGTCGCTTTAATGAGGTTTTAGGTGTACAGGAAAGGAACCGTATTGTTTATTAAGGGCGGGAGGGGGGGGGGGGGGGGGGGAGGCCAGAGGGAGGAGGGGGAGTGACAAGTCAGCTCCACCTTCCAATTGGCACAGCAGCAGCTGAGTTCTGATGAGAGGGGGCAAGGCTCGATGTCATCATAATGAGCGCGACTGTGTAAGGGCGGTTTCCGGATGTCGTCGATTTTACCACCGGAAATTGTGTCTAGTAGCTTTTTGTGTGCGTGCATCCGTTTGGAATATTCATTACACTGATTGTCTGCGGTGTTCTGGACGGATGTTCCGTTGCCTTGTAGCTCGCTATGGGATTCAACTTTCAAGATTACGCGGCTATTGATCTCTCTCTCTCTCTTCCTCTCTCTCTCTCTCTCTCTCTCTCTCTCTCTCCCCTTTCTCTCTCTCTTCCCCCTCCTCTCTCTCTCTCTCGGACTAGTTGTTAGACAGGTTTTAGACTAAACCTAAATTACAACCCTTTTGTAAAAAAAGGGTTTTCGAGTTCTGTCTGTCTGTTTTCCCTTCTCGCTGTCTGTCTGTTTTGTCTGCCCCTGTCTCTGTCTCTGTCTCTTTGTTCTTCTCTCTCCCCTCTCTTCTGTCTCTCTCTCTCTATCTCGATTACTTGCTTTTTGTAGGGGTGGGGGTGGAGGCGTGCAAAGCACATTAACATTTAAGTAAAATCTACGTTCTTTTGGCGGGGGGGTGGGGGGGGGGGGGGGGAGGTGGGTGGACGGGGAGAGGGGGGGAGGAATGAAGTAAGAGTGGAGTGGCATTAAATGTCATTTGCCATTAAATCACAACGTAATTCTAACACCATCTTGTGTGTGTGTGTGTGTGTGTGTGTTGTGTGTGTGTGTGTGTGTGTGTGTGTGTGTGTGTGTGTGTGTGCCTCCCTCCCTCCTACGCCCTTCTCCCCTGCCATTTTGTCTGTGGATAGAGGGAATATGGTTTCTTCTTTTCATTCTTCTTCTTCAGTTGTTGCTTTACGTCCACAGAGACCATATTAGGGACTGGGAGCTCAGGATGGCCACCTCGACTTTCACACAGCTCCTGAGCTCTGACTCTCCTTTTTCTGTGTTCCTCTCTTTATGGACGCAGTAGTACGTTGTGTGTGTGTGTGTGTGTGTGTGTGTGTGTGTGTGTGTGTGTGTGTGTGTGTGTGTGTGTGTGTGTGTGTGTGTGTGTTTAGGGGGAGACAGATAATTTGTCCAAGTGGTAGGCGAATTGAAAGCGGTCACATACACAATTATTGGCTGCCAATTCCTGGGACTGGCACGAATGTTGATGCGCGCGATTGCACACTGGGGCTGTCAGAACACCGTAAGGGAGTCTGCACTCAACGTTGTCTGTGGGAGAAAAATCCCTTGCCGCACCGTGCCGCGGAATCGAATCAACGTCAAGCAGGGCGCCGCCTTGGACGACGCATAACCACAGTGGGGTTTCAATGATTAAGCCGCTGTAGATTTTTGTAATACCTCAGACCACAGACGTCCCTGATACTCTGGGTCAAAGACTGTGTCTCATGAAGTACAGATTTGTCCATCTAGGCTGTTGTACTTGAGAACCTTCTATGTGCTTGCTTTGGAGTTCATCAGCTGTTTATTCAAGTGATTAATGCAGAGCCTACGACGGCCATCTCCTGTCGGGTAGAGATAGAGGGGTGCACTGAGACACAGGCGAAGGGAAATAATCGGTACTCCGGAAAGCTCATGGGTTGAGAAGCAGTTCAAGTTCAATGTTGCTTTACGTCCACAGAGACCATAAATTCAGTGTTGCTTTACGTCCACAGAGACCATAAATTCAGTGTTGCTGTACGTCCACAGAGCCCTAAATTCAGTGTTGCTTTACGTCCACAGAGCCCATAAATTCAGTGTTGCTTTACGTCCACAGAGCCCATAAATTCAGTGTCGCTTTACGTCCGCAGAGACCATAAATTCAGTGTTGCTTTAGTCCACAGAGACCATAAATTCAATGTTGCTTTACGTCCACAGAGACCATAAATTCAGTGTTGCTTTACGTCCACAGAGACCATACATTCAGTGTTGCTTTACGTCCACAGAGACCATAAATTCAGTGTTGCTGTACGTCCACAGAAACCATAAATTCAGTGTTGCTTTACGTCCACAGAGACCATAAATTCAATGTTGCTTTGCGTCCACAGAAACCATAAATTAAGGACCATTAGGGACGGGGAGCCTAGGACGGCCACCTCCACTTTTACACGCCTCCCGAGCTCTGAGATAGTTCAGTGTTGCTTACGTCCACAGACCATAAGGACTATTAGGGACGGGAAGCCCAGGACGGCCACCTCGACTTTCACACAGCTCCTGAGCTCTGCAGAAGCAGTGTGGCTGAAAAAGAATTAACAGCAGGAGGGAATCGGCTTGAATATCCACCGAAGTGAAGTCATTTTCAGCACTAAGTGATTGTGGCAAGGCTGGTGCCACGCGGAGCTGCTGCCGTTTCGGCGCACGTTCTGTGTACATTATCATACAGCCGTGCACCAGTTCACAGCGTTATTCGAAGCCACTTGCGCTCATTTAGTCTTTTAGTGCATGCTGGGTTGTTTTAGCGTTTCTGCAATCCACTAAACTCTGCCATGGACTGACTGCAAGGATGTTTAACGTGGGTGTGTGAGTGTGTGTGTGTGTGTGGGGTGGGGGGGGGGGGGGGGGGGTCGGCCCCCTTTTCCTGTAGGTGTGGAGAAGAGAAAGAGGGGCCACTTATGTCAGCGATGTCGCACGCCCCCGACGTCCGATACACGTGTCACGCGGCTTGCAACAGATAGTGTCACACACCACCGTCCGTTATCAACTGAAACGTTCCCTACAGATTGAAGAAAATCTAACGGCAAAACTGTGTGTGTGTGTGGGGGGGGGGGGGGGGGGCGGTGTTGGGCCGACGAACACATCACATGACAAGTCGTCTCTCTACCTTATCCATACCAGTGTTCGTACCCTCAGATTGTCAAAGCGATGAGGGTGACAGGCTGGAAAGGCGATGTAAATTAAAATCCGCTTTATCTGCTTGTTTGTTTGTTTTTGTTTTTTGCTCCCGTCGCATCAGTCCATACGTACAAGGAGTTTCTGAGTGGCTGCGTTGTGAATGTTTTTGGTCCTGTCTAGTGGGATGCCTGTCAGCTTGCGTGGTTCCACAAATTGCCTCTCTCTCTCTCTCTCTCTCTCTCTCTCTCTCTCTCTCTCTCTCTCTCTCTCTCTCTCTCTCTCTCTCTCTCTCTCTCTCTCTCTCGCCCTCCCCCTCCCTTTTTGCCTTAGAAGTGTTTTCTGCCTGTTCGAAGAATGTGGTCTGACACATAGTTCGAATTAATTGTGTTTTGTTTCAGTAATTGAAATTCATCATTTTGTCGTAATAAATAGCGTTCTTTTTAACGTTTTTATGTGTTTGGATCTCATCATTGTTTGTAAAACGTTCTGCTACTGTTATTATTTGTTTTTGTGATTTAATAAAAGGTACTCCTGCACAGAACGAGCAGAGCACATGGAGTTAGTAAGTAAACTAAGTAAGTAAACATGGTGCTTAACGTCCACAGAAACGTACGGCTTATTAGGGACGGGGAGAAGGGGGTAGGGTTTATGGAGGTGGGGAAGTTCACAAATTTATTTATTGGGGCGAGGGTGGGGGCGGGTGGGGGGGGGGGGGGGGGGGGGCTCTGTGTGTAGTGCGGATGAGTTGCGACGGATGACGGCACAAGCTGATCCTAACCGGTGTGGATTCCGTTGATGGCGCCAGCAGGGGCGACAACCGACGGAGCGTCCAACAGGGGAGAGAAGAAGGGTCGCGAGGGGAGTGGAAAATAAATTAACAGGACGCGACACAATTTCGATGCGTCGATGAAATTAGCCAGCGATAGCCATCAGGTAACGGACGGACACAATGCCGTGATTTCTGACCCAACGCTTGACACGTGGAATGCGCGAGTTTTGTGCGCGTTGACAGCTGACTCTATGAATTATGCATTAGTGTCACAGGGGTTTAGAGTTCGAGGTCAGATTAGCGAAACGGGGTCAGAATACAAGTCACAGCTGTGACTCCGTCCTCGGAGAGAAACTGGGTAGCCTACAGTGCTGTCTGAGCTTTGTTGTTATCAGAAACTGTATACAGTTGTGACAGTGCTGCCAAGTGCTACTGTGTTTGAATGTGTGCTCCCTCGAGCTGTCTGTTCTGTCTGCAGGCTTGGCGTTTTGTTTTTGCACAAGTTCTTTGCATCACGTTGAAAACGCACGCTCGCACGCAATCACGCATGCACGCACGCACACACACACTGAGATACACAAACATACTGAAACACACACACACACACACACACACACACACACACACACACACACACACACACACACACACACAGCGCTCAAGACGGGACCGTGACATTTCTTTCACGAACAACAGACACTCACGTCACTGGCCCCTTCAGAGTTCTCTCTCTTGCTTGTCTGCAGTTTCTGGCTCCTATTCTGGGAGCGTTGTTAGCGATTGCAAACTACGCCTTTTGACAGCGGATTGAGTAACCCGGGCAACCGATAAGGATGTCACCACTGCGCCAGATGCCAGTCAACAATTGATTCGTGTTAGCTGCGTCCAGGTATTTGTGTATTGAAGCGAAAGCAGGACGCTTGGCACAGTGAGGGAAATAATCAGAAAGTATCAGTTGAATTGCTTTGGTCGTTCTCCCTCTCTCCCCTCCCCACCCCATCAAACAACAACAACAAACGATTGATTCTAACTGATCGTTCGTTGAAAAAGCTACTAGTAGTAGTAATTGTAATTGACATTATACGCATTATCCATGTCAAAATCTAAGGCACAATGCGCCGTATAAAGAGACGCATAACTTCTACCGTTATCATTCCCAGAGTTCAGGAGCTGTGTGAAAGTCGAGGTGGCCGTCCTGGGCTTTCCGTCCTAATGAGCCTTACGGTTTCTGTGGACGTAAAGCAACATTGAACCGTGCTTCGGCACTGGTCACAATTTGTCCCTAATATGTCAACTGAGATCTGAGGACATGAAGCTCTACTTCATCGTATCGTTATCATCACAAGACTTTAAAAAGAAAAAACAACGAAACAAAACACAACACGTTTACCGCCCTAGGACTCGTAAACTGCACACAAAGAACATACAAGCATTTTAGTAAATAAGCCCACTCACTACTAAATCTGACCTGAGCACAACGAATTGCTGATTTTTCGGCCCACATAAGTCGATATACTGTCACCAGTGTACGTATCTGTGAGAGAGAAAATAGAGATGTGGCATTTGAAGAATGACTCCTGCATTAAGATGGGCAGCGATGAGAGCCATTTTAATGTTTCATTAATTGTGAGGGACAAAGTCACAAGACAGTGTCCACAAACCACAACTTCTGAAGAGAAAGGAGAGCAGAAGCGGATTCGAACCGAGGTCCTTCTGCTTACCAGCCTAACGCCGTACCGCTAGGCCAAACCGGCTCACTCGCCCACTAGTACACAGCAGCTCGATATTTATGGTTGGGTCTCAGGGGTGCCCTTCACCTTTGCAGTGCAAAAATTCCGCCTCGTACAATGCAGTGTGGTTCAATATACTGTAACATAGCACAGTGGAATACAATAGAACACATCACAGTGCAGCGCAACACGATGCAATGCCATACAATGCACTCAGATGATCTTGGCATCGATTCGGCATATTTTCATATTATACGAAGTTTGCCTGCCAGAAGTGCGTGTCTATCGTGTCAATTACACCTTTGATGTCAGTAAGAAGGGATCACGTCTTTGTCGTCAGTACGAAGAGAGGTCCTTGATGTCAGAGGGACCTGAGACCTTTGATGTCAGTAAGACGGGAAATGTGGGATTTTCACTGGCTGTCCTCTCATTCTTCCTAACAGTTGTTGCAACACTTATTACAAGATAATTTTAACGTGGGACAGTCTTGAAGATTTCTGGTACTCATTTAGCAAGAAAGTTTTGTGTGTGTTTTAGTTGTTGTTTTTGTTTGTTTGTTTGTTTGTTTAAAGTACTCAATATTCAGTCAGTATAGAATCTCTGTTTAGAGGGAAAGGCATTCGGAGGAGGGAATGGGGGGTGGGGGGTGGGTGGGGGTGTTAAAACACACGCACGCATGCACGCACGCAGCACGCACGCACGCACGCACGCACGCACGCACACACACACACACACACACACAGACACACACACACACACACCAACAAGCAACACAGGAAGCTTGTTACGGAGGTCCAAATAGTAAAAGTGATGCCGTGTTTGAAGCAAAAAGGCATAATTATTGTTCACTGAGGTTGAGCAAAGGCGCAACTTAGAATTCCTGATTGGTACGTATGTTGTTACTGGTGCAGGTGTATGTCAGGCGATTGGTACGTGTGTCGTCACTGATGCAGGTGTATGTCAGGTGATTGTACGTGTGCTGTTTCTGATACAGGTGTATGTCAGGTGATTGTACGTGTGTTGTTTCTGATACAGGTGTATGTCAGGTGATTGGTACGTGTGTCGTCACTGATGCAGGTGCATGTCAGGTGATAAGTTCGCGTGTCGTCACCGATGTCATTCTGATGTATGTCACGTGATTAGTTCCCGTGTTGTCATGACTGACGTTCTGCTATATGCAGGTCATTAGTTTGTGTGTCGGCGATTCTACAAAACAACTGTGGACTTGTGGCACTGACCGTGGTGTAGATGATGCCCTGTGTTTGGGATTGGAATACGGCGCTACGCTAGCTACGTAGCAAAGGGCAAGGGAGCTAGGAACTGGGTCTGCAAAGACAACTGTGGACTTGTGGCACTGACCGCGTGGTGTAGTTGATGCCCTGTGTTTGGGATTGGAATACGGCGTTGCGCTAACTACGTAGCAACGGGCAAGGGAGCTAGGAGCTGGGTCTGCAAAGACAACTGTGGACTTGTGGCACTGACCGCGTGGTGTAGTTGATGCCCTGTGTTTGGGATTGGAATACGGCGCTGCGCTAACTACGTAGCAACGGGCAAGGGAGCTAGGAGCTGGGTCTGCAAAGACAACTGTGGACTTGTGGCACTGACCGCGTGGTGTAGTTGATGCCCTGTGTTTGGGATTGGAATACGGCGCTGCGCTAACTACGTAGCAACGGGCAAGGGAGCTAGGAGCTGGGTCTGCAAAGACAACTGTGGACTTGTGGCACTGACCGCGTGGTGTAGTTGATGCCCTGTGTTTGGGATTGGAATACGGCGCTGCGCTAACTACGTAGCAACGGGCAAGGGAGCTAGGAGCTGGGACGGCGGGTCCACACGGCTTGTTTGCAAAATATTTATTTTCTGGCCCGTAAAGAGGGATTTTTGGCGTCAGCGGTTTGCCGAGCGTGCTAACAGGAAACAATTTAACACTGGCACAAATCCGCCTCCTGTCACCGAGACGGCGTTTGCTGATAGTGCTGGCTGGTGGACAGAGAACTGATGGCGGCTTCCTAATGAAAATGTGTGTGTGTGTGTGTGTGTGTGTGTGTGTGTGTGTGGTGTGTGTGTGTGTGTCTGTGTGTGTCTGTGTCTGGGTGTGTGTGAGAGAGAGAGAGAGGCAGTGTGTGTGTGTGTGTGTGTGTGTGTGTGTGTGTGTGTGTGTGTGTGTGTGTGTGTGTGTCTGTGTCTGGGTGTGTCTGTGTCTGGGTGTGTGGGAGAGAGAGAGGCAGTGTGTGTGTGTGTGTGTGTGTGTGTGTGTGTGTGTGTGTGTGTGTGGTGTGTGTGTGTGTGGTGGGGGCGGCGGAGGCGGGGGGGGGGGTGTGCGTGTGCGTGCGTGCGTGCTGTGTGGTGCGGGTGTGTGTGTCTGTGTGTAGGTGGATGAGAGAGGGAGAGAGAGAGTGTGTGTGTGTGTGTGTGTGCGTGCGTGCGTGCGTACGTGTGTGTGTGGGTGTGTCTGTGTGTAGGTGGGTGAGAGAGAGGGAGAGAGAGAGAGAGAGAGTGTGTGTGTGTGTGTGTGCGCGCGCACGCCGTGTCCGTACGTACGTGCGTGCGTGCGTGTGTGTGTGTATGATAGGCGCGCGCGTGGTGCGGTAATTTCTTAGTTCGTGGTAGAAGCCGTGTTTGTGCAGTGATTGAGAGATTTCAAATATTCGGGAAATGTCGACGAGCAGAGGAGACAAATGACCGCAATTTCAGCAGCACGTGTTGTCCGAAAAGGAGCCGACGGGGAATCAAATGGGCGTTTGCTACCAGATGCCTCTTTCTGCATTCTCCATCGGCTGTGGAAAGCGCTTAGCATTTGCTAAGGTGTGATTACTGGGTCCGCTTGATGGGGACTTTTATTGGGGATTTTTTTCTTTTCTTTCTTTATTGTTTCCCCACGTTCATTTTTATTTGTTTTGTTTTTTAACTTAATAGAACCCGAAAATGTCAGCATGAAAGTGCAGTCACAAACGGAGTTGGACTGGGATTGCAATGTACGTTACTCTTGGTTTTGTGTCCCGGCATAATACTTCTTCTCTTCGTCTTTTTACGTCTCCTCCTCCTTCTTCTTCTTCTTCTTGTTCTTTTTTCTTCTTCTTCGCCCTGATATAACCACACTGGTTGACTGGGCGTAAAACACCAATTTACTCTTCTTCTTCTTCTTCTTCTGTTTCTCCTTTGTCTTCCTACTTTTCTCCCTCCCTCTTCCTCTTCTTCTTCTGTTCTTCTCTTCCTTCTCGTTATTCCTCTTCTGCTTCTCCTCCTCCACCAGCTTTTCCTCCTCCTCTTTCTTTCGCCCTGATACAACCGCAAAGGTTGACTGGGCGTAAAACACCAAGTTACTTACTTACCTACCTCCTCTTTCTTCCTCTTCTATTTTTCCTCTTCTATTCTTCCTCCTCCTTCTCTCCTTCTCCTCTTCCTTCTTCCTCTTCTGCTCCTCCTTATTCTTTTTCTCCTACTCCTCCTTCTTCCTCTTCTGCTCCTCCTTATTCTTTTTCTCCTTCTCCTCCTTCTTCCTCTTCTGTTCCTCCTTATTCTTTTTCTCCTTCTCCTCCTTCTTCCTCTTATTCTTTATTCTCCCTCTCCCTTTTCCTTCGCTCCTTTTTCTCCTACCTCAAAAACATGTCTGTTTTTTGTTACAACTGCTACCTCAGCATCTTCAGTTACCGTTTTAGCGATCACCAGACCCGCATTCTGGCGCCATCGACTACACTGTTATTACCTTCTGAGTTTTGGCAACAAACGGGAAGACGTTTAGCAAGCAAGTATCTGCCTGTCTCATCTCGTGTCGTTCGCTGTCTGTCCGCCCGACGGAGTCCAGTCGTCAGCCTCGTCGACTCGGGTTTGCGGAAGTCTGCGCTGACGTGTGTATGCGCGTGTAAATGTTGCGGTGGATGGCAGCAACATGTGGTTTGTGCTTAATGACGGCGCCGTGGCTGCCGACTTGATTGACGTGTTTGTTGATGCCAGACCTCGCTCTACCTGTTGCCTCTCCATTTGTTCACCTGATCGCGATGCCAGACGGACGAAACGGAGAAATAAGGACTGG
This sequence comes from Alviniconcha marisindica, assembly GCA_018857735.1. Taxonomy (NCBI): domain Eukaryota; kingdom Metazoa; phylum Mollusca; class Gastropoda; family Provannidae; genus Alviniconcha; species Alviniconcha marisindica. The sequence goes on from JABMCL010000004.1 coordinate 13,418, forward strand.
GAAAAGTCCGGGGTTGGGGGGGGGGGGGGGGTATTTGTGAATTCGTGGCGTCTCAGATGCATGGCCTAATTAGTAGTTGTTTTGATTTCATCGCCCTAAAAAGCTTTTTGTTTTTGCTTGTTTGTTTTGTTGCTGTTTGTTTTTCAAACACCTGAAGGCTTGGTTCTCTCCCCTCACACCCTCTCCTTCCCGTTTTTATGTAAAATATAACGCTTGCCTGTCAGTCTGTTTCTCGTCCAAGGCAGTTTCCTTCTCCTCCTCCTCCTTTCTTTCTTTCTTCCTTTCTTTCTTCCTGTCGTTTCTTTTCTTTTCTTTTCTTCTCTACTTCGTTTTCTTCCGGAAATGCGCACACCGTGACTGTTTTGGCCCTGTTCGAGGGAGATCCGTTCTGTTCTAATTCCTTTGTGTGTTGTGCCCACGTGGTCATTAATAAGTAAGTAAACATGGTGCTTAACGTCCACAGAAACCATAAGGCTTATTAGGGACGGGGAGAAGGGGAGGAAGGGTATGGAGGTGGGGGGAGAGGGAGATTATATACCTATCGCTACACTGTCACCACCCGAATGACTTCTGCATTAAGGTGGGCAGCGATGAGAGCCATTTTAATGTTTCAGTAGGAAGTGATGGACAAGGTCACAGAGAAGTGTCACAAACCACAACCTTTTTGAAGAGAAAGGAGAGCCGAAGCGGTATCGAACCGAGGTCCTTCCGCTTACCACCCTAAATGCCTTACCGCTAGGCCAAACCGGATCACGGTCACTTACATACGTGTTTATACAGCTTCCCTTCGCCTCGCCCTGATGTAACCGTACTGGTTGACTGGGCGTAAGACACCAGGTTACTTACTCCCTTCGCCTCGCCCTGATGTAACCGTACTGGTTGACTGGGCGTAAGATAGGTAGGTAGGTAGGTAGGTTGGTAGGCAGGCAGGCAGGCAGGAAGGAAAGAAGGAAGGCAGGCAGGCAGGCCGGTATGTATGTAGGTAGGCAGGCAGGTAGGCAGGTAGGTAGGTAGGTAGATAGACTACAGCAGGTAAAAGAGTCTGGCGGTTTTCCTTTCCACTAGATGTAGTCTCTGTGCAGTCGACAACAGTCTTGACGAGTGAGGGGCAGGCTTTACGGTCACTCAGTGTTCCGTCTGGTGCACCTGGTGACGAGTGAGGCGTTGCTGGATGATGATGGTGTTTGCAGAGAGAGGATGGCAAGTCGTTGGCGTGATCGTTTGTCTCGATTGGCGTGATCGTTTGTCTCGATTGGCGTTGATCTTTTGTCGATTGGCGTGATCTTTCGTCTCGATTGGCGTGATCGTTTGTCGATTGGCGTGATCTTTCGTCTCGATTGGCGTGAACTTTCATCTCGATTGACGTGAACTTTCATCTCGATTGGCGTGATCTTTCGTCGATTGGCGTGATCTTTTGTCTCGATTGACGTGATCTTTCGTCGATTAGCGTGATCTTTTGTCTCGATTGGCGTGATCTTTTGTCTCGATTGTGTTGCCACTGTCGTGATCCTTCTCCACTTCTTTGGGACACACACACACACACACACACACACACACACACACACACACACAACACACACACACAACAAGGGGGGGGGGGGGGGGGGTAAGACAGACAGAGACTGAGAAACAGACAGACAAGCCCTTCTCCATAATTTGAGTTGTTTCAAATTCTTTACACATGGCGTCAGCTTGGGGAGGTGGGGGATTTATTTATATCATCCATCCAGACGACATGGCGAGATGATCAGAACCTTTTGCAGAAAACCTCTCAAGTGCTCACAGCCTCCTGAACACCCCCCCCCACCCCCTGTAGTCACCCCCCCACCCCCTGTAGTCACCCCACACCCCCTGTAGTCACCCCGCCCCCTCCTCATCCGCCACTTCACCTCAAGAGGAGTTTTTTCATCTCTCCTTGCAGCAGCACTTTAGTTTTGCTTCCTTCATTCATTACCGCGGCACTCGGGCCCAGGACTTCCCCAAACATGATTACTGGCAAGCGTTTCTGCACACTTTCCTACCGACTAACTTGGTTAATGTGGTAACCTGCTGGCTTGCTCAACGCCGAGTCTGCGACGTCACTGCATGCATGGAGAGCAAGCAGCACGGCCAAAAAAAAAAAAAAGCAGCATGGAAAGTTACCTAACACAGCAACAGATCTTTCTTCCGTTACGTCCGCTGAGCCGAAAATGTGAAAAATCAATCTTCCCTTTGACGGCGTGACAAAAAAAACCGGCATGAGGCCGACCCGTAAGCGGGTTTCACCGTTGGTAGGGGTTTGGTTTCGGTGTTTTACACTTCTCAGCGTGTTTGCGGTTCCTTAAGAATGCGCTGTGCTGTGTGTGTGTGTGTATAGACTGTAACAGAGTGCTCTGTGTGGCGGAGTTCAGCCGCCTTCTGTGGCTCGTGCAGCGAGCGGTTTCCAGGGTGGTTTACCGGCTGTTTCGCACTCCCCACAGCCACGTAGTTGTCAATTCCAGCAGCGTATTGTTCGTCTGACAAACTGTTTGAAGAATCGGTGATGATGATGAAGTGATGCTTTATGTCCTCAGATGTCAGTTGACATATTAGGGACAAGTTGTGACCAATGCCGAAGCACGGTGCAATAAATCTTTACGTCCACGGAAACCAGAAGGCTCGTTAGGACGGACAGTCCAGGACATCCACCTCGACTCTCACACAGCTCCTGAACCATGTAGAATCGGTTGCTTGGGTTCCACGTACATACGTACATGAATTATTTGCGCATTGTTGCATGGAGGAAAGGGGGGGTACTAACTGAATTATAGCATCCTGTCGGGGGTTGGGTGGGTGTGAGGGGGGGTTAACATCCTCTGAGAAAGATAAGAGATGGGGTGGGCGGGAGGGGGGGGGGGGCAGTGATAGAAACTGGATTGGGGGTGGGTGGGTAAAAATTGGATTTTAACATCCTGTAACAGTGAGTGGGGTGAGGGGTGGGGTGAGATGGACAGCTCAACTGCTCTCATCTCCGCTCCAGCAGCTTCTGTTGAAGGGTTTGGGTGTTGTTGTTTTGTTGTTGTTGTTGTTTTCCAGCCTCACGCATGGCAACAGCCTTGCATTGGGTTACGAATTACCCGTAAACATGGATACAACGTATTTCACTTCAGAGGCAGTTTTGCGGAATGGGTTGTTTACATTCCCTGTTTGTATTTTGTTGGCATCATTGCGAGGCATGCGAGAGGGGAACGTCGGAGAGTAACGTACGGCTATGATTAATGACGGTTCTGTTCTTCCAGCATTCCAAACAAACTGACCCCCCACCCCCCCCCCCCCCCCGTGTGTGTATATAACTATATATACACCATGATTATAATGCTCTTGATAATACTGATATGAAAAAATATGTATGTGTGTTTCTGTGTGTGTGTGTGTGTGTGTGTGTGTGTGTGTGTGTGTGTGTGTGTGTGTGTGTCTGTCTGTGTGTCTGTCTGTCTGTCTGTCTGTCTGTTAGAGATAAAGAGGGAGAGAGAGGGAGGGAGACGGGGGTAGGGAGAGGGGGGTGGGAGATCCGCATTAAAATCTCTACTGGGACCAGCCTGTATCGATCGCTTAATTCATTTTTGTCCGGTAATCATCGCTTCCGTTTTTTTCATTTTTTTATTTTTTTTATTTTTATGTTTTCCCGTCTCTCCTGTGTTTTGTGGGAAGATTATTCATTTTTGTGCACCGTCTTTTAGGTTTGTGTCAGCCTTGCGATTATCTTTTTTTTTAAACATGAGTACGGATTTGGCTGTGCACCTTCGGTAACATTGTATTGACGTGTTACTTGATATGGCTGTGCACCTTCGGTAACATTGTATTGACGTGTTACATGATTTTGCTGTGCACCTTCGGTAACATTGTATTGACGTGTTACTGCATATGGCTGTGCTCCTTCGGTAACATTGTATTGACGTGTTACTTGATATGATACTTTGGCTTTTTGCAGGGATCATTTCCACAACCAACCGTGTTCTGGACAGGGAAAAACAAGAGGAGCATGCGCTTGAAGTGAGTATTGATTATTTTCCTCTTTTTTCTCTCCTTTTCTTCGCAAGCACATACTGTCTCTGTCTCCCGTCCTGTTCCCTGGATTCAATCTGTAATTCTCTCTTCACACTAACCGTCGTTAGTCTCCCACCCCGCTCCTATCCAACACCCTCGGTCCATCTCTGTTTCTGTCTGTCTATTTTGTCTGTTTGTCTGACTGTCTGTCTGTCTGTCTGTCTGTCTGTCTCTCTCTCTCTCTCTCTCTCTCTCTCTCTCTCTCTCTCTCTCTCTCTCTCTCTCTCTCTCTCTCTCTCTCTCTCTCTCTCTCTCTCTCTCTCTCTCTCACACACACACTCACACACACACACTCTCTCCATCTCTCATCTCTCCCACTCTCTACTCTCTCTCCTCTTCTCTCTCTCTCTCTCTCTCTCTCTTCTCAACACACACTGCACACCAACTCTCTCCATCTCTCCTCTCTCTCTCTCTCTCTCTCTCTCTCTCTCTCTCTCTCTCTCTCTCTCTCTCTCTCCTCCCCACACACACACAACACCTCTCTCTCTCTCTCTCTCTCTCTCCTCTCTCTCTCTCTCTCTCTCTCTCTCTCCTCTCTCCCCACCCCCACCCCCCACGTCCGTTTGTACCTCTCTGTCTCTGAAATCCAAAATGTTGATGGTTGCTGTCGGAGGAGGGGGTACCGTCTCTGCCGAAGCCTGACGTTTGAAATGATGCTTCTCTTATTGTAGACTGGCACTTGTCTGATGCAAAACAGCGTGATTTATTTTTATTGTCAGTGCGTTCGATTTTTCAAAGACAGAGATACATGAACATCCAGGAGAAAGGTTCTCACGTTTCCTTTCTATTAGGCGGATCGTCTAGCAGTGTTCTAGATGACGAATAGGCGGAGATTTTTCTAGACGCATTCCAACAGAAAAGAGGGGTGGGGGTGTTGGCAGGGTGGTGCGGGGTGGGGATGGGGGGGGGGGTGTGCAGAAATACGTGGAATCAGTGTGTAACGTTGGCATTCTTGGCCGAAAACCCGTTGATTGGGATTAGAAAGGGATAGGTGATGGAGGGATGGGTGATGGAGGGATGGGTAAGGGAGGGATAGGTGATGGAGGGATGGGTGATGGAGGGATGGGTAAGGGAGGGATAGGTGATGGAGGGATGGGTAAGTGAGGGATAGGTGATGGAGGGATGGGTGATGGAGGGATGGGTAAGGGAGGGATAGGTGATGGAGGGATGGGTAAGTGAGGGATAGGTGATGGAGGGATGGGTGATGGAGGGATGGGTAAGGGAGGGATAGGTGATGGAGGGATGGGTAAGTGAGGGATAGGTGATGGAGGGATGGGTGATGGAGGGATGGGTAAGGGAGGGATAGGTGATGGAGGGATGGGTAAGTGAGGGATAGGTGATGGAGGGATGGGTGATGGAGGGATGGGTAAGGGAGGGATAGGTGATGGAGGGATGGGTAAGTGAGGGATAGGTGATGGAGGGATGGGTGATGGAGGGATGGGTAAGGGAGGGATAGGTGATGGAGGGATGGGTAAGTGAGGGATAGGTGATGGAGGGATGGGTGATGGAGGGATGGGTAAGGGAGGGATAGGTGATGGAGGGATGGGTAAGGGAGGGATAGGTGATGGAGGGATAGGTGATGGAGGGATGGGTAAGGGAGGGATGGGTAAGGGAGGGATAGGTGAGGAAGGGATGGGTGAGGGAGGGATGGGTGGAGGATGGTAGGGGGGATGGGTGAGGGAGGGATGGGATGGAGGGAATGGTGATGGAGGATGGTAGGAGGGATGGGTAAGGGAGGGTGGGAGGAAGGGGATGGTGAGGAGATGGAGGAGGGCATGGGTAGGAGGATGGTGGGAGGGATGGGGAGAGGGATGGGTGAGGAAGGATGGGTAGGAGGGATGGTAGAGGGATGGTGAGGGAGGATGGGTGAGGAAGGATGGGTAGGGAGGGATGGTGACATTCTGGGATAGGGTGGGGGAGGTTTGGGTGAGGGAGGGGTGGGTGGAGGGGGGGGTGACAGCCTTTTTGGTGAGGGAGGGTTGAGGTGAGAGCGTCTAGGATGAGAGAGGAGATTGGGAGATGGGGGTGGCAGTTTCTGAGATTGGGAGAGGTGGGGGCAGTTGAGGATGGGGTGGGGTGGGCGAAGAGGAGGGCAGCTTTTGAGATGAGTGGGGGGGAGGGGGGGGGCAGCTTTTGAGATGAGTGGGGAAGGGGGGGCAGCTTTGAGATGAGTGGGGAAGGGGGTGCAGCTTTTGAGATGAAGGGTGGGGGCAGGGGGCAGCTTTTGAGATGAGTGGGTGGAAGAGGGGTGCAGCTTTTGAGATGAAGGGTGGGGGCAGGGGGCAGCTTTGGGATGAAAGGGGAGGGGGTTGGGGGTAGGAAAGCAGACTTTTGAGATGAAGAGGGTGGGGGTATGGGAAGCAGCTTTTGAGATAATGGGGGTAGGGGCAGCGTTTGAGATGTAGGGGTGGTGGTGGGGGACAGCTTTTGAGTGAGAGGGGGGTGGGGTGGGGGCATCTTTTGAGATGGGGGGGTAGGGAGGCAGCTGTTGAGATAAAGGGGGGGGGTTAGAATGTTTTGGGGTGAGGGTGAGTGAGGGAGAGCTTTTGGTGGTGAGTGAGAGATGTCGGCAGAGTTTTTGGTTGAGGGAGGGACGGATTGAGATCCATTGAAATGAAAGAGGGGCGGGTTGAGAGTGTTTGGGAATGGTGGGGTGGGGGTGGGGGGGGGGAGACTTTTTGGAATGAGGAAGAGGGTGAGAGAGCTTTTGGGATGAGGGAGGGGGTGAGAGAACTTTCGGATTGAGGGAGGGAGTGATAGCTTTTGCAGATTGTTGTTAAAGTTATTCACAGCGCCCGCTGCTGCATGTGCGTTAGTAGGTCATGCATTAGTTTTGTTGTTGTTTAATTGGTCATGTGAATTAGTGTGTGTGTGCGTGTGCGTGCGTGCGTGCGTGATTATTCTGAGTATTCTGTGTCAGCATCTCGGATTCCCGATTTCATGTATGTTTTGGTGGAGTGTAATTATAAAGTCTGCATTCCTTCCCTTTAGAATGAAAGCAAAATGTTGCTCGTGGTCTGATTCGCCGGAATTAGCCGGAGAAGCGCGTCTAATGGCACTGCGTAACCAAAAGTCAGATGGCATTTACGGGGTTTTAAGCTCTTCCGTTGCTGTTTGTTTTTGTCGTTCGTTAAGTAGATTGAAGCTGTGCGAGGCATTTTTCTTTCTTCTTCTCCTGTTTGGTTCTTATTTATTGCGATGGTGAAAGATGGTGACACGGAAGAAGGAATTTGGTGAAAAATAGTGACACGGAAGAAGGAATTTGGTGAAAGATGGTGACACGGAAGAAGGAATTTGGTGAAAGATGGTGACACGGTAAAAGGAATTTGGTGAAAAATAGTGACAGGGAAGAAGGAATTTGGTGAAAGATGGTGACACGGAAGAAGGAATTTAGTGAAAGGTGGTGACAGGGAAGAAGGGATTTGATGAAAGATGGTGACAGGGAAGAAGGAATTTGGTGAAAGATGGTGACACGGAAGAAGGAATTTGGTGAAAAATGGTGACAGGGAAGAAGGAATTTGGTGAAAGATGGTGACACTGAAGAAGGAATTTGGTAAAAAATGGTGACAGGGAAGAAGGAATTTGGTGAAAAATGATGACAGGGAAGAAGGAATTATTGAAAAATGGTGACAGGGAAGAAGGAATTTGGTGAAAGATGGTGACAGGGAAGAAGGAATTTGGTAAAAAATGGTGACAGGGAAGAAGGAATTTGGTGAAAGATGGCGACACTGAAGAAGGAATTTAGTGAAAAATGGTGACAGGGAAGAAGGGATTCATCGAGAGGACGCTGTTGGTTCCAGCTGCTATCTTTGTCTGGAGCTGATGCTTGAAGAAAGCTTGTTGTTGATGTGCCTGATGGGGACGATGGCGGTGATGATGATGGTGGTGCTTGCTGACTGTGGTGATGACGACGGACGAGACTGTTATTCTGACTCAGACGTTGCGTTCTTGTCAAGGGGATACTCAGACTGTTATTCTGACTCAGACGTTGCGTTCTTGTCAAAGGGATACTCAGACTGTTATTCTGACTCAGACGTTGCGTTCTTGTCAAAGGGATACTCAGACTGTTATTCTGACTCAGACGTTGCGTTCTTGTCAAGGGGATACTCAGACAGTTATTCTGACTCAGACGTTGCGTTCTTGTCAAAGGGATACTCAGACTGTTATTCTGACTCAGACGTTGCGTTCTTGTCAAAGGCATACTCAGACTGTTATTCTGACTCAGACGTTGCGTTCTTGTCAAAGGGATACTCAGACTGTTATTCTGACTCAGACGTTGCGTTCTTGTCAAGGGAACTCAGACGTTATTCTGACTAGCGTTGCGTTCTTGTCAAAGGATACTCAGACTGTTATTCTGACTCAGACGTTGCGTTCTTGTCAAAGGCATACTCAGACTGTTATTCTGACTCAGACGTTGCGTTCTTGTCAAAGGGATACTCAGACAGTTATTCTGACTCAGACGTTGCGTTCTTGTCAAAGGCATACTCAGACTGTTATTCTGACTCAGACGTTGCGTTCTTGTCAAAGGGATACTCAGACAGTTATTCTGACTCAGACGTTGCGTTCTTGTCAAAGGCATACTCAGACTGTTATTCTGACTCAGACGTTGCGTTCTTGTCAAAGGGATACTCAGACTGTTATTCTGACTCAGACGTTGCGTTCTTGTCAAGGGGATACTCAGACAGTTATTCTGACTCAGACGTTGCGTTCTTGTCAAAGGGGATACTCAGACTGTTATTCTGACTCAGACGTTGCGTTCTTGTCAAAGGCATACTCAGACTGTTATTCTGACTCAGACGTTGCGTTCTTGTCAAAGGCATACTCAGACTGTTATTCTGACTCAGACGTTGCGTTCTTGTCAAAGGCATACTCAGACTGTTATTCTGACTCAGACGTTGCGTTCTTGTCAAAGGCATACTCAGACTGTTATTCTGACTCAGACGTTGCGTTCTTGTCAAAGGCATACTCAGACTGTTATTCTGACTCAGACGTTGCGTTCTTGTCAAGGGATACTCAGACTGTTATTCTGACTCAGACGTTGCGTTCTTGTCAAAGGGATACTCAGACTGTTATTCTGACTCAGACGTTGCGTTCTTGTCAAAGGCATACTCAGACTGTTATTCTGACTCAGACGTTGCGTTCTTGTCAAAGGCATACTCAGACTGTTATTCTGACTCAGACGTTGCGTTCTTGTCAAAGGCATACTCAGACTGTTATTCTGACTCAGACGTTGCGTTCTTGTCAAAGGCATACTCAGACTGTTATTCTGACTCAGACGTTGCGTTCTTGTCAAAGGCATACTCAGGACCTGTTATTCTGACTCAGACGTTGCGTTCTTGTCAAAGGCATACTCAGACTGTTATTCTGACTCAGACGTTGCGTTCTTGTCAAAGGCATACTCAGACTGTTATTCTGACTCAGACGTTGCGTTCTTGTCAAAGGCATACTCGGGACCTGTTATTCTGACTCAGACGTTGCGTTCTTGTCAAAGGGATACTCAGACTGTTATTCTGACTCAGACGTTGCGTTCTTGTCAAAGGGGATACTCGGACTGTTATTCTGACTCAGACGTTGCGTTCTTGTCAAAGGCATACTCAGGACCTGTTTCCAGCTTTTCAGTGTTACGAACCTGTTGTCGTGGCGATATTGATTTCTTTAATTTGATTCTCAACAGCAGCTTGGTGTTAGAGGCTACCCCCCAACCCCGCCCACCTCTCTCTCCCTCTCTCTCTCTCCCTGTCGATATCATGCCTGCCGTGTTAGAGGGAATTGGCGGAGGTGGCATCTGTGTGGAGAATGCCTGCAGACAGTTCCATTCAAGCTGGTCCCAGACGCAGAAAACCCAGTACACCGAAGCATCAGGTGTTGGAATATTTTTTACCGTTTTCTCATACAGCGCTGCAGTCGCTCTTTCCAGCGTATTTGCGAAGAGAAAATACCATTAGCGGTCTTTATTTTCTGCTGCTTTGAGAGACGCACGCGGCTGATGGGGAGTGTTGAGTGCTGGTTGGAATAATGGTTTGGGACTGGAATCGGGCATGTTGTGTAGTTCAACCAGTAGACTGGATTGAAATCTGGCGTGTTTTGTTTTTTAACTGGTAGATTTGGCTTGAAATCTGGCATGTGTATCTTAGCGGGTGGATATAGACTGAAATCTGGCGTATGTGTGTCGTGTGTGTGTGTGTGGGGGGGGGGGGGGGGTTAGTGTGTGTTTGTGAGGTATGTGGGTGGGGGTGGGTATATGTGTGTTTGTGAGAGGTGGGTGGGTTGGTGGGGGGTTATATGTGTGTTTGTGAGGTGTGTGTGTGTGTGTGTGTGTGTGTGTGTGTGTGTGTGTGTGTGTGTGTGCTGGCTTGTGACACGCTCTCGCTCGGGCGGTTTGTTAATATTCTAAATGTTCATCAGCGTACATGTCCGTGGACCATTGCTATTGAGATCGGTCACGGCGGGTCACGGAATCGAAAGCGAGGCTGGACCCTGATTGGTGTGCTACGTCACGGCGGGTCACGGAATCGAAATCGAGGCTGGACCCTGATTGGTGTGCTACGTCACGGCGGGTCACGGAATCGAAAGCGAGGCTGGACCCTGATTGGTGTGCTACGTCACGGCGGGTCACGGAATCGAAAGCGAGGCTGGACCCTGATTGGTGTGCCACGTCACGGCAGGTCACGGAATCGAAAGCGAGCTGCAATTGCCAATTTTGCGCAATCCAGCCTCGTTTTCGATCTCCTGTCTTGCCGTGACCAAGGTCATTAAGAATGACCCATAGGTCAACACCGTGCCCAGTCTCGCTTTCGATTTCGTGACCACACGTGACTTCCGTCGTGACTATTCTGAAGAAAGGTTCCCAGGGCGTCCAAGTCCAACTTGTACGGACCGGTATATTGCAGGTACTGTGCCTTGTGAAGTGCAAGGGGGCAACATCCTCTTATCTGAAAAAAGATAAAAATGATAGGGTCTGGAACTTGGAGAAAGGGAAAAAGACCGAAATGTTGAAAACGCTCCCCCCCCCCTTCTTGTTTAAAGTGATAAAAATTGAAAGTGCCTTTGTATGTGTGTGTGTGTGTGTGTGTGTGTGTGTGTGTGTGTGTGTGTGTGTGTGTGTGTGTGTGTTCATTTGATGGATAAAACTGTTGGATTAAAAAAAGACAGGAAAGAAGACAAAAAAAGACGAAGCTTTGTGTAGATAATTATAGCGTGACTGCTAGTGCTACTGTCAAAATACAAATGCTACTGACAAGTTACATGATCACTACTGATAGATGCGTTGATGGGTTGGCAGCTCTGGTCGTATAGTTCCGGCCACACATACACAGCTATTAGTATAGTCCCCACATGTGTACAGCTATAGTTCCCACACGTGTACAGCTGTTAGTATAGTTCCAACACGTGTACAACTATTAGTATAGTTCCCTCACGTGTACAGCTATAGTTCCCACATGTGTATTAGTGTAGTTCCCACACGTGTACATCTATAGTTCCCACACGTGTACAGCTACAGTCCCACGTGTACAGCTATAGTTCCCACATGTGTACAGCTATTAGTATAGTTCCCTCACATGTACAGCTATGGTTCCCACACGTGTACAGCTATAATTCCCACACATGTACAGCTATAATTCCCACGTGTACAGCTATAGTTCCCACACGTGTACCGCTATAGTTCCCACACGTGTACAGCTATAGTTCCCACACATCTACAAACTGCAGTGGACAGACAGCGAGAGGTCAGTAGACATGGTGCTTAACGTCCACAGCAACCACAAGGCTTATTCGGGACGGGGACAAGGGGGGGAGGGGGTATGGAGATGGGGGAAGAGGGAGAGGTCAGTCTGTCCGGGCCGCCATTTATGCCCTTTCAGCTCACGGCCAGATGGAGGGAGACCTAATCCCCCTCCCCCAAATAGACTGGCCGTGATCACCGTGAATTAACCCCGCGTGTCAAAATTGCAGTTGGCTCGGCGCGTTAGTCTTGGCCCAGGGGGCTAGCAGTTATAGGAAAGCGAAAGAGGAAAGTGTAGTTTCGGGGCGAGAGGTGGCTCTTTGAACTTCGTTGTGATAGACATTGATTTCGCGGGCCGTTTTCATGCCCTTTCGTCTGTCTTCGCGATTTTATCGCGCTTTAATTTTAGTGGTTTTTTTTGTATTCTTCTTCTTTTTTTAATAATTTTTTTATGGATTTGTCTTCGTCTTCTTCTTGCTGCCTGCCTGCCTTTTGTATGTGTTAAAAGTGTGTGTGTGTGTGTGTGTGTGTGTGTGTGTGTGTGTGTGTGTGTGTGTGTGTGTGTGTGTGGTGTGTGTGTGTGTGTGTGTGTGTGTGTGTGTGTGTGTGTGTGTGTGTGTGTGTGTGTGTGTTTCGGGCTTTCATGTGTGTGTGTGTGTGTGTGTGTGTGTGTGTGTGTGTGTGTGTGTGTTTCGGGCTTTCATGTGTGTGTGTGTGTGTGTGTGTGTTTCAGACTTTCGGGTGTTCAGTGTTAAAGGCCCGGTTGTATGTGGGCTTATAATGGAACTGCTGTTTTTGTTGTTTGGCTGTGCTGATGCTCATTAAAATATTAATGTATATATGCACCCCCCCCCCCCCCCTTTCCCTCCACCTGCCACCCCGCCATCTGGTTGGAGTTGGTGATTAAAGGAGCATCAGAGGACGCGGTACTTGTGCAAAACCGATTGAGAGGAAAGGTTTGATGGCCTCCGGCTGACTTCAGGTTGCCAGCTCTTTTGCCTTTAATTTCATGCATGAATTATTGCCCTTCCGTCTCTGCATGTGCTCCGTCGTCACACACACAACTTGCTGAAGGAGAAAGCTGTTGCTGCTTTGTGAGGTCGAGCACCACGGTACTTTAGTTTTTACTTAGAAGCTACTCTCACCCCCACCCCCTCTCCCCGATGGTGAAATTTGGCAGTGCTGGGTAAGGTGCAGAACGCCACAGAGTTCTCAGAAAGCTCGTTTACCTGAAGATTGCTCCAGATCATTGCGAAGAAGAAAGTACTTGAGGGAATCCCTTGATGAGCTGAAAACTGACACCTTATTCTGAAGGACAAAGTACTTGAGGGAATCCCTTGATGAACTGCAAGTAAACACCTTGTTCTGAAGGACAAAGTAATACTTGAGGGAATCCCTTGATGAACTGAAAGTAAACACCTTGTTCTGAAGGACCAAGTAATACTTGAGGGAATCCCTTGATGACCTGAAAGTAAACACCTTGTTCTGAAGGACAAAGTAATACTTGAGGGAATCCCTTGATGAACTGAAAGTAAAGACCTTGTTCTGAAGGACAAAGTAATACTTGAGGGAATCCCTTGATGAACTGAAAGTAAACACCTTGTTCTGAAGGACCAAGTAATACTTGAGGGAATCCCTTGATGAGTTCAGAATAAACACCTTGCTCTGAAGGACAAAGTAATACTTGAGGGAATCCCTTGATGAACTGAAAATATTGATCAGCATTCATTTTTATAAGCATTTGTTTAAAGCCCAGACGGTCTGCTTCTTGGTTATGTAAGCAGAGACCTTCCTCTAAGATGTCTGATGAAAGTCTGTAAGTCTGTATCCACCCGAAGCCACGAGTGCGATACTGAAGTCCGTATGTCCGTAGGGCAATAATATTTTCGCACGGGGACGCGCGTGTTTATCGAACTTTGCCGACCCGCGCACCACGGCATGCCCACACTCAGACAAATAAAAACCCTTGTCTCTTTAAACATATTCATGTGAGCCGGTTTGGCCTAGCGGTAAGGCGTTAGGCTGGGAAGCTGGGACATTTCGGTTCGAATCTGCTTCGGTTCTCCTTTCTCTTCAAAAGTTGTGATCTGTGGACAGTCATGTGACTTTGTCCCTCGCAATTATCAGACATTAGACTGGCTCTCTTCGCTGCCCATCTTAATGCAAGAGTCATTCTGGTGGTGACAATGTAGCGATAGGTATATAATCTCCCTCTCCCCACACCTCCATACCCCCTTTTCCCCCTTCTCCCCGTCCCTAATAAGCCTTGTGGTTTCTGTGGACGTTCAGCACCATGTTTACTTACTAAACATATTCAGGTTTTGTTTTTACGTAAAAGAAAATCTATAATATATGAACACTTATTGAGCGCCTCATCTCGAGATGGGCCCTAAGCACTTCACGATGGCAACTATACCGTTTTTCTCTGCGTCTGAGCTGTGGTCGTATCAGCCTCTGAATAAGTGACCAGCTTTGCACAGCGCGTTTTGAATATCCACCGAACGGTGAAATGTGAGAGGTGCAGTGCGTAATGGGAAATGCATAATTTCAGCGCACGTGGGACATGGTCATTTGTGGCAATAAGTGACGCCATTATGTCGTATGAAATCCTGGAAACTTCTACATAGCCACTTACGCGCGCCAAGTTGTGTGAATGTAGAGTGTACTCCAGCAGTGTCGTGGTATAGTACAATGAACATTCGGATCAGCCAAGTAAATGCGAGCCAGCTCTGTTACTTCAACCAATGCCTGGCACAATAGGCACTTTCTACTAAATTTACCATAATGAGGTCATTCCCATGCGGAATTGGTCCTGCGTGCGAAAGGTATTGAAATGTTATGGGTCTCAAAGTGATGTCTGTCGACGGGTTTCTTAATTTTATGCAGGTATTAAAGGCAATCTTGCGGTGAAAGGGAAGGCCTCCACAAGCTTTCACATCAGAAGTGGCTGTCGACATGGAGACCTCTTTTTGGCGTTGTGTGTGTTCGTGCGTGCGTGCGTGTGTGTGAGAGAGAGAAAGAGAAAGAGAGAGGTGAGGGGGAGGCTTTGTGTGTATGTGTGTGTGTGTGTGTGTGTGTGTGTGTGTGTGTGTGTGTGTGTGTGTGTGTGTGTGTGTGTGTGTCTGTGTGTGTGTGTCTGTGTGTGTCTGTGTGTGTGAGAGAGAGAGAGAAAGAGAGAGAGATGTGAGGGGTAGGCTTTGTGTGTGTGTGTGTGTGTGTGTGTGTGTGTGTGTGTGTGTGTGTGTGTGTGAAGGAGTAGAGGCTATTTCGTGCCATTTTAAGGACTACGGAGAGAGGTCTTTTCCTTCTCTCTGGATGAGGGTCGAGTTGATTGCGCTGTGGAAACGCAGAGTGCATGAGAGATTGGTGCATGCGGCGTGGAGTAGGTCTTATCTTCTGCCTTTCCACTTGCCTCAAGACAGCGTGCGAGCGGGCGTACACACATGCCACTGTGATACACGTACACATGGTCTTGCATGCACAAACATGGTGTGCATAAGAGTGCATGCTGCACGAATCACACAACACACACACACACACACACACACACACACACACACACACACCACTTTCTCTCTCTCTCTCTCTCTCTCTCTCTCTCTCTCTCTCTCTCTCTCTCTCTCTCTCTCTCTCTCCCCCCTCCCTCTCTCTCTTTCTCATTCTCTCCCCCTCCCTCTCTCTCAGTCTCCTCCCCCTACCCCCCGCCGTCTGCCATTCCTCCCTCCCTCCCCCTCTCTCCCTCCCTCCCTCCCTCCCTCTGCGGCCCCGCCCCCACTTTTCTCCCTATTCACCCATCATCCGCTCATGTAACGTGGTCCGAAACCAAGTCACTCTTAAGCATTCCAGTCTTTGTCTGCTTCCACATGCTTCGCTGTTTCCAGGTAGAGCATTCCTTGCCCTGTTGGGCCGCTCCACTTCATTATTACCGCAAGTGATGCAAGACAAAGTGCGCTTGGTCGCCGCTGGCATTCCTGACGACAGGAGACGGGTGTTGTTGCATTCCGGGTGGAGCAGGCTCCCTTTGCCCCACGGCTGTAGAGACTTGCACTCCCAGTCCAGCTGCCGCTTGGGACCGTTCTGACCAACAGTCTCGTCAGTGCCGCAGAGCTTCATGGCCTCTGTGGACGTAAAGCAACACTGAACTCGAATTCAGTCTCGCAGAGCTCAGGAGCTGTGTGTGAAAGTCGAGGTGGCCGTCCTGATCTCCCCGTCCCCAATAGTCCCGTTGGTCTCCGTGGACGTAAAGCAACATTGTAACGCTGTCTCAGTGCTCAGGAGCTGTGTGAAAGTCGAGGTGGCCGTCCTGATCTCCCCGTCCCCAATAGTCCCGTTGGTCTCTGTGGACGTAAAAACAACACATCGTTATAAAGACCTGCACAGGAGCTGTGTGAAAGTCGAGTGGCCGTCCTGGGCTCCCCGTCCCTAATAGTCCTTATGGTCTCTGTGGACGTATGGCAACATTGAACTTGAACTTCAGTGCCGTTTTAGGACAGTTAAGTTGCCCACCGGACGTTTGCAGTGTCCGCGGCCTTTGATTCTGAGCACGAGCGCGGATTATTACTATCAATCATACACGCAAACACACACACACACACACACACACACACACACACACACACACACACACACACACACACACACACACACACATCCACTCTCTCCTTGACCTGAACCTGGTCGTGTCAGCAAGCAAGATAGTTTGTGTGGTTTGTTGTTGGTGTTACGCGCCACATGTAAACTCACGTTCATTTTAGTTGCGGCTGTCGGGACGTTGAAATCCAGGAACTAACTAACTCGTTTAAGCTTGGAGTAGGCCAGAATATAGCTTTGTATGCTTTACCTGCTGCCAAACTATTTCCCAATTTCCGCTTACCTGGTTCATCCAGCTTCATTAATTTTGTCGCCTGTCCTCTTCCAACGTTAAGTGAGGTGCCATGGGGAGTGAATCAGACTGTTTACCTGTGAGTGGATAAAGTGTGCGTCACTGATGTGAGGGTTGGTTGCACACGCTAACTGCTCACCCAGCGTTGGATGAACCTCACGGTTTTACAGTCTGAAACAGACAGTTCAGGAGCTGTGTGAGAGTCGAGGTGGCCGTCCTGGGCTGTCCGTCCTAACGAGCCTTCTGGTTTCCGTGGACGTAAAGAATTATTGAACCGTGCTTCGGCATTGGTCACAACTTGTCCCTAATATGTCAACTGACATCTGAGGACATTAAGCATCACTTCATCATCATCATCTGAAACAGAACGAGGCCTCGAGCGCCCGTGCAGAGTCAACAAACAGTGGAGTCAATTAGCGCTCGAAAGACGTCAAACAGACGCAAGAGCAAAAAGTAGATGTGCCTCTGGTGGAGCTTACGTACCTAGTATTTACTCGCATGCCTGGTCACAGAGACTTACCAGATCTTTGTTATTGTGTTTGTTTGACGTCTTTCGAGCGCTAATTAACTCGGGGTTTTAAGCAGAGGAACGCTAACAAACTAACAAACAGACTCTGATTATGACACTCGCGGGTGACTTTTGCGGTAGAGGTCTGTAAAATGTAACCAGCGAATTTAGCGGGGTACTTGTTTCACACACAAACCCGCGTTGTGGTGGTGGAGGTGGTCTGTGTGTGTGTGTGAGAGAGACACAGAGAGTTTGTGTGTGTGTGTGCGTGCGTGCGTGCGTGCGTGCGTGTGTGCGTGTGTATGCGATATTAAGATGAGTCTCTCCACAGTGGCCGTTGCCCTCAGTCTCGCTACAGCGGGTGATGTTCGTTGTCTTCCCGCAGTGGAGCGTCGCAAACCGGAAACCGCCGAGTGATGAATTGGAGTGCGGATTATTTGCTCCAGTTGTGGCGCACCTAATCTGGTTCACTTTCCGCCACGGGGCTGGCCCATCAACACTTTTTGGCCGCTGTGGTAATCCAACTCCGCCACCACAGAAACGATTTGTCAGACAGGCGTTTTATATTTGACTCGCGCGTCCAGTTTCATTTGTGGGGCGGCTTCCATACACAGTGTGTCCGTATAACTAAGACCTTTTAGTGAGGCGGGTGTTAGCTGGTTATTGCGGTCCTGATTGTCGTGGGAGAAGTGATAAGAGCGGGATGAGCCACGGGCAAATGAGTGTAATTTGACTCATCGGATTGCGTCTCATATCTCGCGGCGTCACAGAACGCGCGCCGTTATTTATTTTGAAGGTTTTGCTCAGCTATGCAGAAAATACCAGTCTTTGGGTGTCAGGTTGTTGTTTTAGCTTACATTTGAAACAAACATGGCGGCCACATCTTCGCCCTTTTCGTGATAAATAGTATTCGTGAGATGAGCCAAACAGGATGGCCTTCTTCGACCTTTTCACGTTAAACAGCATTTCTCACGCTCTGATTGGCTGGGGCTGATCGGGTGATTGACAGCACCTTTCAGGAGGGGGCCTCAGCAGCAGCAACACATTGTCAAGTGCACAATAGGCAGGGCTGTCAGGATACCAACAGTCCGCAGGGCACGCGAGGGCGGTCAGAGACTACGGGGAGGGGATGGCTGTGGCCCCTGCAATCGGGACCATTGTCATGCAGTCAGATGTCGCTGCAACCTGATCCTCGCGGCTGCCCAGGGGGGGTCCTGAAGACGTCACCGGGACAGCTGCTGCCTGTCCCACGGCACACCCGGGACGTCACCCGATCCTCCCGCGTCTCGTGCTGACAGGGTACGGGAGAGAGGGCAATCCCTTGCTCTCTCGTGCCCACGGGGTAAGGGGGCGAACACTCTCGTGCCCACAGGGTAAGGGGGCGAACTCTCTTGTGCCCACAGGGTAAGGGGAGAACTCTCTTGTGCCCACAAGGTAACAGGGAGAACTCTTGTGCCCACAGGGTAAGGGGGGCGAACTCTCTTGTGCCCACAAGGTAACGGTGTAGAACTCTCTTGTGCCCACAGGGTAAGGGGCGAACTCTCTTGTGCCCAAAAGGGTAACGTGGAGAACTCTCTTGTGCCCACAGGGAAATGGGGCGAACTCTCTTGTGCCCACAAGGTAACGTGTAGAACTCTTGTGCCCACAGGGTAGGGGGCGAACACTCTTGTGCCCAGAGGGTAAGGGGGCGAACTCTCTTATGCCCGCATGGTAAGGGGGCGAACTCTCTTGTGCCCGCAGGGTAAGGGGGGCGAACACTTGTGCCCACAGGGTAAATGGGGCGAACACTTGTGTCCACAGGGTAAGGGGGGCGAACACTTGTGCCCACAGGGTAAGGTGGCGAACTCTCTCCTGCACATATGGTAAGGGGGCGAACTCTCTCGTGCCAGCAGGGTAAGGGGGAAAACACTTTGTGCCCACAGGGTACGGGGGAGAACACTTCAGCATAATTTACTATAAATTTTTTTGCAACAACGGGTATGTTTATGTTAAACAACATGAAAGCAAAAATCAAGGGAGAGACAGAGAGAGCTCCTTTGCCAGTAGCTGTTTAGCTGAGTTTGTCATTCCATGGCAAAACGACCAGACTGGGCGATAAAGTCTAGGTACAGTTTCAAATATTAATGAGTTCATGTCGTTCTTCGCACGTTGCTTACCGCCCGCAGAAGCCACAAGGACTGTTAGGGACGGGAGCCCAGCTTGAATCACATGTCACCGCCTTTTTTATGCTTCTCGGTTTAAGTCCGTTCACTTATCAAGTGGGCGCAGATCACCTGCTCGAAAGACGGCAAGGCTCCGTTTAGAAAGGAGATGATGCTGTATACGGCCAGCACGTGGAAGTGAGACGACTTGGCCCGATTTCCTGGCATCGCGTTTGCTGAGTGAGCCAAGTATGGGCATCGCTTTAGCCAGGGCATCGACGTCCATTTGCCAAGGCCTGCGAAGATCCAGTCACATCATTCTCTCTCTCTCTCTCCTCCTCTCTCTCTCTCTCTCTCTCTCTCTCTCTCTCTCTCTCTCTCTCTCTCCCTCTAGAGTGTGTGTGTGTGTGTTTAAAATAAGTAAATACGTTGTCACTGGAAGCATGTTCAAAAATGTATAGTGCAGCGTAAACATGCAGTGTGTTCATGTTCTTTGTGAAAGAGGTTAAGGCCTAAAAACAAACTTTCTTGTGTTCTCTCTCTCTCTCTCTCTCTCTCTCTCTCTCTCTCTCTCTCTCTCCCTCCCCCCCCCCCCCCTCCTCTCTCTCTCCCCACCCTCTCTCTCTCCTCCCTCCATCTCTTTCTTTCTCTCTCCATGTTTCCCTCTCTATTTCTCTCCCTCTGTAACCGCCACCTACTACTCCCCCCCCCCCCTCACCCCCACCCCCAAAATCAAAATAAATCATTGATCTTTATTCACCCATGTATATCCAGCCGGAGACTTTGCAGGCTTCGCTGCGCTCTCGCCCGATGTCTTGATAAAGTCGCAGAGCTTCTCCTCACCTCCGGGGTGTAACCCGCCCTTTGTGCGGCCTGCAAGACGTCCCTGACACGTGACGTGGCCAATCCCTTTCCTAAGGCGCCGGTAATCCCAGACTTAGGGCCCCCGAGTCGGATGCTTCTGCCGGCCGAATTTGACCTGTTTATCCCTTTCCGCTCTCTGTCTTTGCGCCGTGTCATCGACACAGGACGCTGGCTTTCCCGCGCTCATTAATCAAAGGGGGCCCAAGCGGGAAGCGTTAGGCCCTTATGGAAAGGAGTAGACTGTAATGCTGTATGTGTACAGAACAGAACAGTTGTTCGCTCGGTTTCTAGTCGGTTTGTAAGGAAGCAGGACGTTGTTGTTCTCAGGGGGGGGGGGGGGGGGGGGGGGTGGTGGTGTTTTGGAGGCGGAGGAATTAATGCTCTTTAGTTGGTAAAGATTTGGTTTCCTGCATTGGAGAAAAAGGAGAGACAGACAGACAGACAGAGAGTAAATAAGTAAGTAACTTGGTGTTTTACGCCCAGTCAACCATTAAATTATCGGGGCGAGAAAAGAGAGACAGAGACACACACACACACACACGCACGCACGCACACACACACACACACACATATTTCCACCATGCCCTATCAATGCTGATCATGAGAGAAAGTGTGTTAGTGTGTGTGTATGTGTGTGTGTGTGTGTGTGTGTGTGTGTGTGCGTGTGACTGTGTCAGTGTGTGTGTGTGTGTGAGAGAGAGAGAGAGAGAGAGTAGGTTGGCGGTGGGGGTGCAGGCAACATCTCTTTACGAAAGGAAAAGGGATGTTTATGAGGGTATTTGATACACCTAGGAGATCTGCGCGGACGTCTTGAATCATTTCGAGACACCGGATGCTGCATACCTGACATCTGTTTTCAGTTTTCCTAGGTGGCCAGAGCTAAGTATCACTGACGCCTCTCTCTTTTTGTTAAGGAGGCATCAAGGTCTCCCCCAACTCTATCCCCTCCCTAGTAGAGAGAGTCAGAGAGAGAGAGTGTGTGTGTGTGCGTGCGTCTGTTTGTGTGCGTGCGTGCGTCTGTGTGTGCGTGTGCGAGCGAGCGTGTGTGTGCGTGCCTGCGCGCGCGTGCGTGCGTGCGTGCGTATGTGTGTTGTTAGGGAATGAAGGGGTAGTGGAGCGGAGGACACTCGTATCGTTCTGGTTGACGCAAGAATGTGCCGAGGCTCCTGTCGGACGGAGCGGCCACTATTTCAGCCCGGAACTGGGCTGGAACAGCACTCATGGTTCAGGAGCTGTGTGAGAGTCGAGGTGGACGTCCTGGACTGTCCGTCCTAACGAGCCTTCTGGTTTCCGTGGACGTAAAGATTTATTGCACCGTGCTTCGGCATTGGTCACAACTTGTCCCTAATATGTCAACTGACATCTGAGGACATAAAGCATCACTTCATCATCATCATGGAACAGCACAGCACGGTCAGGCCTGACCGCTGGAACAGCAGTTTGTCATCCGTGGACCGGCAGACAGTGCAGCCCCTAAACACCCATCGATCCTGCTGCCGGCACGGCCCGTTTGTTAGCAGGCTTTTCTCTCTCTGCTGAAAGGATGCTTGTTAGCGCCTCTGGAACTACGGCCCTCCCAGACACCAGCCAAGCACAGGCGCCCGAGCCTAATTGGCTTGAACAATTTCCCCCCCCCCCCCCCTCCACCACCCCACCCCCCTCTCCACCTTCGTCTGCCTCCTAAACTAAGCTGGATGTGGGATGCGTTGTGACGAACGTCCAGTCGCAGTGTAAACATCGAACGGCCGTCTCCCAAACAGCAGCCAAGCACAGGAATACGAGCCTAATTGGTTTAAACAAAATTTGATTCATTCATCGTAATCATAAGCTCAACAAACAAGTACAGGAAACACAAAAGCAGTATGCTTATTTGAGAGTTACCTATAGATAAAATGATAATCACACAGACACTGACGATGGCAAGATGGCAAATTGTTGTGAAAACGTCAGAGGCATCAAAACAAAGACCAAAATGACAACAAAAAACAAACAAACAAATGACAACAAAAAACAAACAAGCAAAAAACAAAACTAACAAACCCCCCCCCCCCCCCCCCCCTTCCCCTACCTCCTAAACTAAGATGCGTTGTGATGAACGGCCAGTCGCACTGAAAACATCGAACGGCCTTCCCAGACACCAACCAAGCACAGGCGCACGAACCTAATTGACTTCAACCCCCCCCCCCCCCCCCCCCCCCATCAACCCCCAACCAACGAAGTGTAGGTAGGGTTCAGAGCTGTGCGAAAGTCGAGGTGGCCGTCCTTCTTTACGTCCGAAGAAACCATAAGGCTGCATGGCCGTCCTGGGCTTCCGGCCGTGCCTAATAAGTCTGATGGTTTCTGTGGATGTAAAGCAACAGTGAAACGTAGGTTTTGTTGTGATGAACGTCAAGTCTAGTCACACTAAAACCATGGACCTATATTATACCTATATGGGTCCATGACTAAAACTATCGACTGTTGCCACGCCTCCGCACCGGTTTCACTCATTCAGGCCAGGGGTGAGTTCTCAGTGGCGCGGTGGCTGGGGCTACTGTGGACGAGCGTTCCCTGACGAGTTGCGTGTGAAGCCGTTTTCCTGATAGGTTCCCACACTATACCTGAACAGTACAGTGGGCCCACTCCGACTTCGCTGGGTCTAGGGTGTCCATGTGTTTAGCTGTAAACCTGCCACCTGCACGTTTGGCAGAATGACCGGGGTCTAGGGTGTCCATGTGTTTAGCTGTAAACCCGCCACCTGCACGTTTGGCAGAATGACCGGGGTCTAGGGTGTCCATGTGTTTATCTGTAAAGCTGCCACCTGCACGTTTGGCAGAATGACCGGGGTCTTGTACGTGCTGCTGCGTACTACTCGGTGGAGCGAATACCGAAATAAGAGTCGTCATAAAAAAGTTGACTCTTAAAAACAACATTCTTCCGGCGCGCCTGGGATCGAACCCCGCGATCCCGACCTTTCCGTCACGAGTCCACGGTTGGTTGAGCGTTGCTTTACGTCCACGTAAACCGTAGGCTTATTAGGGACGAGAGCCCAGGACGGCCACCTCGACTTTCACACAGCTCCTGAGCTCTGTACGAGTCCAGTAAGTAAGTAAACATGGTACTTAACGTCCACAGAAACCGTAAGGCTTATTAGGGACGAGGAGAAGAGGGTATGGAGGTGGGGGGAGAGGGAGATTATATACCTATCGCTGCACTGTCACCACCAGAATGACTTCTGCATTAAGATGGGCAGCGATGAGAGCCATTTTAATGTTTCAGTAGGAAGTGATGGACAAAGTCACAAGACAGCGTCCACAAACCACAACCTTTCTGAAGAGAAAGGAGAGCCGAAGCGGTATCGAACCGAGGTCCTTCCGCTTACCAGCCTAACGCCTTACCGCTGGGCCAAACCGGCTGACTTCACGAGTCCAGCGCTCCACCGCAGAGCTCTATTCGCCGCCTGTGGTCGTGACCTCTCACTAATGCCGTGGGCGAATCTCCACTGTCCTGGTTGTGTATGTCATTTATCACAGCAAGGATTTCCTGCAGCTATTTCCGCCCCAAGCAATCCGGCTTGGGTGAAGTTTTGTCTTCGCTTCTGTCGTTGAGGAGATTGTTGCTATCTCAGCGGTTTGTTGTCTCCCCCGGGCAGGCGCCGGTGTTTTTGCGTTCCTGTCGAGCGCTTTTCGTCTGGTCGTTTGTTGCGGGGGCTAATGACCACCGCATCCTCACACCCTGTTTGAGAGAGAGAGAGAGAGAAGAGAGAGAGAGAGAGGAGAGAGAGAGAGAGAGAGAGAGAGAGAAGAGAAACTGGGGGGATGGAGAGAGAAAGAGAGAGAGAGAGAGAGAGAGAGAGAGAGAGAGAGAGAGAGAGAGAGAGAGAAGAATTGGAGGGAGGGAGAGAGAGAGAGAATTGGAGAGAGAAGAAGAAGAAGAAGAATGGGAGGTAGAGAGAGAAAGAGAGAGAGATAATTGGAGGGAGAAAGAAAGAGAGAGAGAGAGAGAAGAATTTGAGGGAGAAAGGGAAGAATTGGAGGGAGGGAGAGAGGAAAAGAGAGAGAGAGAGAGAGAGAGAGAGAGAGAGAGAGAGAAAGAAGAAGAATTGGAGGGAGAGAGAGAGAGCAAATGGAAAGGGGAAAAGAGAGAGAGAGAGAGAGAAATGGGGGTGGGAGGGGGGGGGGGGGCGAGCGAGCGACATCGTTTTTATTAGTCATTTGTTTCACTGGTCAGCTGTTTCACAGGCATAGCCTGCAGATTCTGACAGGTTCCGTCTGGTGAAAGACTTGCCAAAAGACGAACAGCGGCCCACCGTGACCAGGATATATTGTACTTATTCGCCGCTGTACGAACTTTCAGTGTCGGTGTAGTTTGGCGCGGAGAGCGATGTTTCTATTCCCGACCCAAAAAACTCGGTTACATCTTAAACAGCTGCAAGCATTGTTGAAAGTCCGACCGCCACTGCGGCGAAAAGGATCAGAATGTTTGGTCGAAATAAAATTTGTTTCTGAAGCTAATAGATCTAAACACAAGTTTAAACACACACATACACACGCGCGCGCGCGCACGCACGCGCACGCACGCACGCACGCACACACACACACACACACACACGCACAAACACACGCACAAACACAACACACACGCACACGCTTCGGGTAGGACCCCCTTTTCTTGCAACAAACAGGCAAGTATTGTACAAACAAAGAGTGAAAGAAATTAAATGATGTATCAGTTGGGTTTCTGGCCCAACGATGACCGTTTGTTGTAAGTCCTTTGCCGTGATATAGCCGCCCTGGTTGACTGAGCGTTCAAAACCAGTTGCCTTGTTAGAATTCTTACTTAGTCCTGAATGTCCTTTTGCCGGTTGATTCGCAGTGGGCTTGTCGAATTAAACTACATTCCCTGTTCGGTGTGTGTGTGTGCGCGTGTGCGAGCGTGCGTGCGTGTGTCTGTGTCTGTCTGTCTGTGATTCCCTGTGTGTATGTGTGTGTGTGTCTGTCTCTCTGTCTGTCTGTGATTCCCTGTGTGTGTGTGTGTGTCTGTGTGTGTGTCTGTCTGTCTGTGATTCGCT
Organism: Alviniconcha marisindica; assembly: GCA_018857735.1. Classification (NCBI taxonomy): domain Eukaryota; kingdom Metazoa; phylum Mollusca; class Gastropoda; family Provannidae; genus Alviniconcha; species Alviniconcha marisindica. Next base: position 38,651 of record JABMCL010000004.1, read on the forward strand.
GTTAGGTGTGTCTGTGAGTGTGTGTGTGTGCGTGTGGTGTGTGGTGTGTGTGTGTGTATATATTGTGTGTGTGTGTGTGTGTGTGTATGCGTGCGTGCGTGCGTTTATCATTACTTTTAGTCGTTCTTGAAAGGACAACTTCCGATCAGAAATTTCAGTAAAAAAGAAAGAAAAGAAAGAAAAAAAACTCAAGCAAAATGCATTAGGCGTAGATCTCCTTCAACGCGCGCAGTCTGCTAAATACTTGCCTCTCATTCGTACCGTGGACCCAGGTTGCGGAAGCGATTCAAACACTTCAGTCGTGGGCCCAAACTTCTGCCTTGGAAGTAGGTGTTTTCACAGCCTGTTGAGTGGACACTCCGCCACATTCCTCCAGCGCAACAGCCGGGATTTGGCCTCTGTACTTCCACGCAGCGCCAAATTCCCGAACCGCTCGATACACCAATAAAGGAACATTCCCTTTCCTTCACTGGTTTAACCCTTTCAGTGCCCTTGGGACATGGAACGGCGTGCGTGCGTCGGGAAGCTCTTGCAGCGAGGGATTGTTTTAACAGTCTGTAGTGAAACTTTTAGGCTCTTTGCTTACAAGGCAAGTCGAGTCAAGATACTGTAAATGTCCCATCAGAGGGCAGTTTAAGTAACTAGTAAAATCTCGTTAATTAAAAAAAAAGTAAAAAGTAAAATTAACGTGAAAAGCAACGGCAAAAATAACAACTTTGTATATTTATAATAATAAACGAACATACCGGGTAAAATTCCATTTACTAATACCACATGATAAAGTATGTCACTCTTGCATCCCCCCTCCACACACACACACACGCACGCACGCACGCGCGCGCACACACACACACACACACACACACACACACACACACACACACACACAACACACACACACACACACACACACACACACACACACACACACACACACACACACACACACACACTCCTCATCCAACCTGCAGACACACACCACTGCTGTCTACTCAACTGTACAGGACGGTCCGTGACTTCACCGTTGATTGATTGTAGAGAGTTGGGTAAAGGCGAACGTTTCCGATTAGCTGTAAGGCTCTCATCGAGACCTGTTTGTTGTTGCTGTTGAAGGAAGTAGTCTGCTGCAGCTGTACTCGTTGGTTGGCACTTGGAGGGTTGACGGCACACTTCACCTGTTTTCATTGTGACGCAGTCTGTTGTGACAGGTGCAACTCTTCCGACTACTCCACGGTTTACACAGTAAAACCAAGTCCATCGCCTAGCTATTATTTCCACCTGATATAATGTCTTTAGACAGAAACGTCGTCGGCTTGAAGCTTGCTGACATTCCGCAAAAAATGACAATAACGACCCTTTTCTGTCGATGCCACCCCCCACCCCCAAATTCTATTTCTTCCCTTCTTCTCTCTCTCTCTCTCTCTCTCCTCTCTCTCTCTCTCTCTCTCTCTCTCTCTCCTCTCTCTCTCTCTCTCCTCCCTCTCTCTCTCTCTTCTTTCTTCTCTCTCTCTCTCTTCTTCTCCTCCGTCCTCACTCTCGTTTACATCTCCCGTTTCCTCCCCCCCTCCATCTCTTTCTCTCCCTCTCCCTCCCTCCCTCTCTGTCTCTCTCTGTCTCTCTGTCTCTCTCTCTCTCTCTCTGTCTCTCTCTCCCCCCCTCTCTCTCTCTCTCCTCTCCCCCTTTCCCCCTCCCCCTTTCCCCCTCCCCCTCCCTCCCGCCTCAAGTCCTCTCCACTGATATTGGGTATTCTTAGTGTCAACAGTGTCCGCGTGATTTGGATTATAGGTAGGTTCATCTGGGATTTCCGTTAATCACAGTCCGTTTAACGACTCGACACAGTCCATTTCACATATCATAAGCCAGTCCCACAGTAGTTTTTTTCTGCACATAACACGAGGTCTTTGCCTGAGGGGAGTTCATTCTTTACCTGGAGATAAGTCTTTTCTTGAGAGACGGTCTGCCTTGAGAAAAGTCTTTGCTTGAGAGAAGGTCTGCCTTGAGAAAAGTCTTTGCTTGAGAGAAGGTCTGCCTGGAGAAAAGAAGGTCTTTGCTTGAGAGAAGGTCTGCGTGGAGATAAGTCTGCTTGAGAGAAGGTCTGCCTGGAGATAAGTCTTTGCTTGAGAGAAGGTCTGCCTTGAGAAAAGAAGGTCTTTGCTTGAGAGGTCTGCCTTGAGAAAAGTCTTTGCTTGAGAGAAGGACTGCCTGGAGAAAAGGTCTTTGCTTGAGAGAAGGTCTGTCTGGAGAAAAGTCTGCTTGAGAGAAGGTCTGCCTGGAGAAAAGATGGTCTTTGCTTGAGAGAAGGTCTGTCTGGAGAAAAGTCTTTGCTTGAGAGAAGGTCTGCCTGGAGAAAAGATGGTCTTTGCTTGAGAGAAGGTCTGTCTGGAGAAAAGTCTTTGCTTGAGAGAAGGTCTGCCTGGAGAAAAGATGGTCTTTGCTTGAGAGAAGGTCTGCCTGGAGAAAAGAAGGTCTTTGCTTGAGAGAAGGTCTGTCTGGAGAAAAGTCTTTGCTTGAGAGAAGGTCTGCCTGGAGATAAGTCTTTGCTTGAGAGAAGGTCTGCCTGGAGAAAAGAAGGTCTTTGCTTGAGAGAAGGTCTGTCTGGAGAAAAGTCTTTGCTTGAGAGATGGTCTGCCTGGAGAAAAGAAGGTCTTTGCTTGAGAGAAGGTCTGTCTGGAGAAAAGTCTTTGCTTGAGAGAAGGTCTGCCTGGAGATAAGTCTTTGCTTGAGAGAAGGTCTGCCTGGAGAAAAGAAGGTCTTTGCTTGAGAGAAGGTCTGCCTGGAGATAAGTCTTTGCTTGAGAGAAGGTCTGCCTGGAGAAAAGTATTTGCTTGAGAAAAAGAGGGTCTTTTGCTGGAGGAGAGGGTCTTTGACTGAGAGAAGGTCTTTGCCCGAGGAAAGAGGGAGAAGAAGATTTTGCCTGAGAGAAGATTGTCTTTGCCTGAGAGAAGATTGTCTTTGCCTGAGAGAAACTCTGCCGTGAGAGAAGAATGCATTTTCCTGAGAAAAGAGGGTCTTTGCCTGAGCGAAGAAAGTCTTTGACTGGGAGAAGGGCTTTGATTGAGTGAAGAAAGTCTTTGACTGAGAGGTCTTTGATTGAGTGAAGAAAGTCTTTAACTGAGAGAAGGTCTTTGATAGAGTGAAGAAAGTCTTTGACAGAGAGAAGGGCTTTGATAGAGTGAAGAAAGTCTTTAACTGAGAGAATGTCTTTGATAGAGTGAAGAAAGTCTTTGACTGAGAGAAGGTCTCTGAGAGAAGAAAGTCTTTGACTGAAAGAAGGTCTTTGCCTGAGCGAAGAAAGCCTTTGATTGAGAGAAGGTCTATGAGAAGAGGAAGCCTTTGACTGAAAGAAGGTCTTTGCCTGAGCGAAAGCGGTCAGAAAGAGTGGAGGGTGAAAGCGGTTGCTCGTCTGCCACCGGAACAATTGTTCAGCACTGGCTTATACGGGAGGGAGCACAGATGCTTGGTGGCTCTGATGTGACCAGGGCCGTGGCTGACATTTTGTTGGGCGTGGAGGGCTGCTGGCGATGGACAACCTTTCTATCCAGCTCGGTGCTGCGCTCGCCTGCTCCTTCAGTCCGCTATTTGTGGAATGCACAGTTTTTGCAGTCTGAAAGTTCATTGCGTAGTTTGGAAATCGTAGTGTGTGTGTGTGTGTGTGTGTGTGTGTGTGTGTTGTGTGTGTGTGTGTGTGTGTTGATTGTGTGTGTGTGTGTGTGCGTGCGTGCTTGCGTGTGTGTGTGTGTGTGTGTGTGTGTGTGTGTGTGTGTTGATTGTGTGTGTGTTGATTGTGTGTGCGTGCGTGCTTGCGTGCGTGCGTGCGTGCGTGCGTGCGTGCGTGCGTGCGTGTGTGTGTGTGTGTGGTGTGTGTGTGTGTGTGTGTGTGTGTGTGTGTGTGTGTGTATGTATGTATGTATGTATGTGTGTGTGTGAGTGTGTGCATTCATGTGTGTGTGTGTGTGTGTATTTATGTGTGTGTGAGTGTGTGCATTCATGTGTTTGTGTGTGTGTGTGTGTTGTTGTTGTTGTTGTTGTTATTTATTTATTTTTAAATTAGAGGGGCGTGAGGGGGGTCTTCTTTTGCCTGTCACCATCACCGCTGCAGCGCGGGTCGTTGCGGAGTCGCTCTTTAGGTCTGGGTGTTGGTGCAGGAAGACGAAAAGTTGTTCTTTGTCGTTCGCCGATCACAGGGACAGTTACCCTGTCTGCATCAGTGGCGAGTCGGGCCATTCTGTCTCCAGCTCCTTTCTGGGGCCGTAGAGCTTGATCTGCAAGGCGCTCTCCACAGGCCAGTGAGTTGTCTTCAACCTGTTCACTGAGTCTTCCTTAAGATGTCCCTGATAAAACACTTCAAAGGGCGGGCTGTGTTGTGTAATTGTGTTCTTTAGTCCCAGTCGACAGACATTATAAAGCCCCGTGACTTTTCAACAACGTGTATTACAGCGAGACAGAACTCATTTTCTTCTGTAAAATTATTACACCGAGCACCCGCCCATGAAAAAATGTTTTGACTGAAATCGTTCTTTCTCTTCAAAGTGAGAGCTGTGTTGTGTAATTGTTTTTCAATCCCAGTCGACAGATATAAAGCCCCGTGACTGTTTTAAACAGCGTGCATTACAGCAAGACATATTTCAAACTCATTTTCTTCTATAAACATACTCACTGAGCACCTGCCTGTGAAAATAGGTTGTGATTGAAATCGTTTTTCTCAACTGAGGCGAGCGAAGTTGTCTAGACCGTAGACGGTGTATAAATTATATTACATATCTGCGGGACATCCACCCGGATATAACCGTACTGGTTGACTGGGCGTAAAACATCAAGTTACTTGCTGCGAGACGTTCGACGGTGTCGTTCTTGCCATTCTGTACTCCGCGTCTGTGAATTCCCCCGTTGCACCAAGCTTCCGCGCAAGGGAGTTGAAAAATGTAGATCGTTGTTCCAGACCCGTGTTTACAGACTAGACTGTGCTCTCGGCTGTTTCCCGCCACCGTTTACACAGGTTGCATGTTATTGCCTCAAGTGCATATAAACTCTCCGAGACCAGGGGAGGGGGGGGGGGGACTACAGGGAAAGTGAAAAAGAAAAAGAAATCTAAAACAGAATGACTACTAGCGTTCTAAAAATAAATCCAAACACAAAAAGATTCAAACGAACGCTTATTTATTTTAACACGGGCACACAGTATGCAAATTTTCGGGGAAATCCCCTTTATCAAGCCACAAAACGACACTTAAACAACAGATAAACGGTCAAAAACGATGAAAAATGAAAGAAAAAGACTTATCTTGTTCTGGTTTAGTTTTACAGGGAACGTGGGCTAGATCTTCGCCATGAATGCGAGCATGTTCTGAAATGTTCTAAAGGGTCGCTGTTGGTTGTGTGTGTGCTTGCAGGTGACCATCTCAGACAATGGGGAGCCCTCGCTGTCCTCCACCACCCGTGTCGTCATCAAGGTCATCGACACCAACGACCACCGGCCCAAGTTCCTGCATCGTGTCAGGCGCATCACTGTTCTTGCTCAGAAGAAGAACGGGAACGACATCTTCATGTACAGGTGAGCCTCGTTCCAAACGTCAGGTAGCGGACTAACCCTCATTCCCCCACCCCCCTCCCCTGCCCCTTTAAACCCACATTTCTGCCAGGGCCGATTACGTCATAGGAATTCACTCCCAGAAGAACTTAGGCACTGTTCAACTCTACCGCCTGTGAAAACGAAACTAAAAACTTTCTTTCTTTTTCTTACAGTATTTCTGTTCCAACTAACATGAAAATACCCAGTTTCTGCGTCATGTATATATTTGTGGGTGGTGTGCATGTCAGTGGTGTGTGTGTGTGTGTGTGTGTGTGTGTGTGTGTGTGTGTGTGTGTGTGTGTGTGTGTGTGTGTGTGTGGTGTGTTTGGTGTGTGTGTGTGTGTGTGACTGACTGACAGATGAGCTTTCAGCCAATCAGCGCCTGCGTACAAACATACCGCCTTAAACAAGTACGCAGGCTGTCCAAGTACCATTGTAAAAAAGTGTTAACAAAGCACGTATCCGTGTGCAGTGGTCAAGCACTTTGGGTCCGTGTAGTTCGAAGCGCGAGTTCGAACCACTGAACTATAAAAAACACACACACCACCCCCCCAACTATTTAGCTCAGTGGTTCGAACACACGTTATTATCAAGCGCCTTGTGTGCGTACAGTTGGAAACGTGAGTTAGAACACGTTGTGCGTTGTCTAAGGGGGAGAAGCTGTCAGGCTAAAAGCGAGAGAGAAGTGTATGGACTCATGTAGTGTGGACTAGGCAGAACATCTTGCATGAAAGGACGAGAGAGGGCCATCGTCAATCAGACAAACATTGGAACTGAATCAACACACAATGGAATTACTTAGCGCTCGGAATACGTAACACAAGTACAACAACAAAGACCTGAGTCGCCCGCGGTAACTCTCACCTGGCATGCGTGTAAATACAAGGAACATAAACTCCACCAGAAGTACGTCCTCATTGAAACTGTTTCAAAGGCAACGTTGGGGAAACTTCTGAAAGACGGGGTTGAGCGCGCATTTTGGCTTTTCCGAGCGCGTAGAGACCGTGTTAAAATGAAGCGAACTGAGCTGAACTGGGAGCCGGTTTGGCCTAGCGGTAAGGCGGTAGGCTGGTAGGCGGAAGGACCTCGGTTCGATACCGCTTCGGCTCTCCTTTCTCTTCAAAAGTTGTGGTCTGTGGACACTGTCTTGTGACTTTGTCCCTCCACAATTAAAGAAACATTAAAATGGCTCTCATCGCTGCTCACCTTAATGCAGGAGTCATTCTGGTGGTGACAGTGTAGCGATAGGTATATATTCTCCCTCTTTCCCCACCCACCTCCATACCCCCTTCCCACCTTCTCCCCGTCCCTAATAAGCCTTACGGTTTCTGTGGACATTAAGCACCATGTGTATTGCTTACCATTACTGAACTGAAGGGATAAGCAAGCCGTTGTCGATCCACAGGACGGTGGCCTACGACCGCGACGAGGGCCCCAACGCCGAGGTCACCTACACGCTGAAGGGCTCGCAGAACTCGCAGTTCTACATCAACAGCACGACGGGCGAAATCTTCTCCAGGAAGGACCTCAGCCCTGGAGAACTCTTCGACGTCACGGTGAGTCATCTCACACCTGGTCCGGTGCAGGCTCTTCTGGGGCTGTTTCTGTCAACTCCACTGAGGCCTTGACGGTCTTGTGGCAGGTGGAGTTGGCGGGTGGACGGATCGGCTCGTGGCTGGGTTGGCGAGCAGGTTGATTGGTTGGTCCGCCGGCCAGTCGGTTGGTTGAATGGTTGGTTAGTCGTGTGTTTGACAAGGACGTGTTGGTTGGGTTGTTGAATGTCGTTGGGTTGATTTGGTTTTGGTTGCGTACGCTGGTTCTTCATTGTCAAAGCACAGATCAGAACCTTTTGTTGTGGATATGGGATGTGTTCTCCACACCTTACTCGCGTGTCTAGAAACGGATGTCACGAAAGTTCGTAAAATTTGCAGACAACAGGCATGCGATTCTTCAAACAATTATCTGAACGTAGCATGCGTCAGACAAATTCTTTTGAGTAATATGTTTGTCTGTTTGAATATCCTAAATACTATTGTCTTAAAACACTATATAAAGTATCCAACTCCTTGGAAAGTATTTTAAATATCCCGCAGTTGACTTGAAAAGAGAGTATTTTAAATATCCCACAGTTGACTTGAAAAGAGAGTATTTTAAATATCCCACAGTTGACTCGAAAAAAAGAGTATTTTAAATATCCCACAGTTGACTCGAAAACAGAGTATTTTAAATATCCCACAGTCGTCTTAAAATCAGATTGTTTTGAATCGCCCACAAGTGTCTTTCAAAACAGACTATTCTGAGGACGGGGACTGTTCGCGAATCATTACAATGTGCGGCGTGAGAAAGAGGTTTTAGAGTTCACTCGTACCGTTATTTCCTGAACGTATTCAATCTCCTAAACCTGTGAAACCAAACAAAGAAGCTGGCGGAGAAGAAAAAGGAAAAGAAGTCAAAGCGGAGTGTTGCTGCCCGGACAGGTGCGCGCCATGGACAACGGCGCGGAACGCCGGAAGACGCAGCAGAAGATCCGGGTGACGGTGTTGGCGCCGCCTTCCACCTCCTCCTCTCCCAGCGTCCCGAGCTTCCGGGAGCGGGGCCTGAAGGAGCAGATCACCGAGAGCGACACGCCGGGCCAGCTGATCGTGCTGCTGTCCGCCGATGATGCCGACAGGCGGAGCAACCTCTTCTTTGCCATCGAAGGTGAGCTGGGTTTGGAACTGTCTCGCTTTCTCCTGTTCCTCCTCCTCCTCCTCCTCCCCCTCCTGCTCCTTCTCTTCCTCCTCCTCCTCCTCCTCCTCTTCCTCCTCCTCTTTCTTCGTCTTCTTCGCGGACAGGCGGAGCAACCTCTTCTTTGCCATGAAGGTGAGATGGGTTTGGAGCTGTCTCGTTTTCTCCTCCTCCTCCTCCTACTCCTCCTCCACTTTCTCTTCCTCCGCCAACTCCTCTTTCTCCTCCTCCTCCTGCTTCTTCGTGGCGGACATTGCCATCGAAGGGACTGGGTTTGGAACTGTCTCGTTTCCTTCTTCTTCTTCTTCTTCTTCTTCTTCTTCTTCTTCTTCTTCTTCTTCTTCTTCTTCTTCTTCTTCTTCTTCTTCTTCTTCTTCCTCCTCCTCCTCCTCCTCCTCCTCCTCTTCTTCTTCTTCCATCTCCTCCTTTTCTTCTTCTTCTTCTTCTTCTTCTTCTTCTCCTTCATCTTCTTCTTCTTCGCGGAGAGGCGGGACAGCCGCCAAGAAGATGAATGACGCAGGAGCAAACGCAGTTACCAGTCATGTAAGTTGTGTAATTGCAGCACTTGCTTTGAGCACAGCGCTCGACTGGCTGCATGCTTAATGCACGGAGCAGTTTTCAGCAGCTGCACGCTCATCGCCTGTCCCAAGCTGCCTCCTCCTGGAGGCAAGGCCGGCAACGACTCTCAGTGCATAATGATACGTCATGATGCTAGTGCTGCTGCTGCTGTTGCTGTTGGTTTTGATGATGAGTGCACGCTAGCTGTTTTGACGGCGCAGCTGCAGCAACTACGTGACGTTAGCTATGGTGATGCAGGTGACTTTAGATTTAACGATACAGGTGACGTTAACGGTAACGATGCAGGGGACTTTAGCTATAACGATGCAGGTGACGTTAGCCGTAACGACGCAGATGGCTGTGAAGGCGAACGAAGTGGGTAGATAAACGGCATCGCTACTGCAGCTGACGATCATAGTTCAGGATCTGTGTGAAAGTCGAGGTGGCCGTCCTGGGCTTTCCGTCCTAATGAGCCTTACGGTTTCCGTGGACGTAAAGCAACACTGAACCATGCTTAGGCATTGGTCACAGTTTGTCCCTAACATGTCAACCGACATCCGGGGACATTAAGCTCTACATCATCATCAGCAGCAGCTGACGAGAACCACAACGACAACGACGACGATTACGTACTCTTACAACAGCATCCTTTGCACAGATATCCCTACGTTCTAACTTACATAACACCCTCCTTTGCACAGATATCCCCACGTTCTGACTTACATAACACCCTCCTTTGCACAGATATCCCCACGTTCTAACTTACATAACACCCTCCTTTGCACAGATATCCCCACGTTCTGACTTACATAACACCCTCCTTTGATATCCCCACATTCTAACTTACATAACACCCTCAGATATCTGCCCTCATTCGCAGAGATTTATTAAAAAAGAAAAAAGAAAGAAAAAGAGAGAACACAAAATTACGTCGACGCTGGTCGGTTTAGACATCTGCCCAAATACTTGTAGGTGCTGGCTCCAGGCGTGATTTAAAATCCACCTTGTAGGATGCGATTGCGATCCGGGAAGGTTTTCATCTCGTCTCAGCATCTGCCACCTGTGGGCTTTGCAGCGAAGAAGATGTTTAGGGCGGGCTCGGTCTTCGGGAGTTCAAAACTTCACCAGTGAGGACTTTCTTTTCCAGGCCCGGAATAGAAGCAAAGGGAGGCCACTGTTGAAACGTTTCTCCTGATTATCGCTTTAGTGTCAGTGTGTGTGTAAACCGGCCATCGCCTCATTCCTTCTCCTTACTTTTCGTCTTTTGACCATCGCCATCAAGCGCTCCGTAGTAAGTAAACATGGTGCTTAACGTCCACAGAAACCGTACGGCTTATTAGGGACGGGGAGAAGTGGGGGAAGGGGTTATGGAGGTGGGGGGGGGGGGGGGGAGGGAGAGGAGATATATACCTATCGCTGCACTGTCACCACCAGAATTATTCCTAGCATTAAGGTGGGCAGCGATGAGAGCCATGTTAATGTTTCAGAAGGAAGTGATGGACAAAGTCACAAGACAGTGTCCACAAACCACAACCTTTTTGAAGAGAGAGGAGAGCCGAAGCCGTATCGAACCGAGGTCCTTCCGCTTACCAGCCTAACGCCTTCCCGCTAGGCCAAACCGGCTCACTCCGCTCCGTAGTCAGTTTGCGTCCCCTCTTACCGTCCACACACTGATACAGAGTCATTACATGTATTTTGGGCCACTAGAAGCTGACTTGCATTTCCTAAGTGTCGGCGGACGGATACAGAGTCATTACATGTATTTTGGGCCACTAGAAGCTGACATGCATTTCCTGAGTGTCGGCGGACTGATATTAATAATAATAATCATAAAGAAGATTTCTAGAGCGCCCATCTACCACACAAGGTGGCAGCACAAGGCGCTTTATAATAACACTAACCACACACACACACACACACACACACACACACACACACACACACACACACACACACACACACACACACACACACACACACACACACACACACACACACACACACACACACACACACACACACAGCGTCGAACGAGGGGATGGGCAGGGCTGTCATTACCGAGTCATTACATGTATTTTGGGCCACTAGAAGCTGACATGCATTTCCTGGGTGGCGGCGGACGCTGCATGCACATGTATTGCAAGTATGTGAAGGAAAACGGTCGCATACGCAAAATGTCACCCAGCTATGGAGCGAAGCTTATGAGCGAAAACAACAAAACAGCCTAAACATTAGCTTATTTTAAAAAATACGTAAGATGGAGAATTCTTTGTGCTGGCTTATAATGGCTTTTAAATTTTAAGTTTTTATCTTCTCTTCACCCTCTCTCCCTCCCCCCCCCCCCCCCCCCCCTCTCTCTCTCTCTCTCTCTCTCTCTTACAAACCGCTTAAACTGTTTTTAGGTGGGGCCCTGTTTTAAGCCTTTCCCGCTGAGTTAAGCATTTGTTGGCAGTCTAAGCAGATTATGTAATAAGAGAGGTTTTGTTGTTGTTTTAGTAGAATGCAGCGCGTTATCTGAAAGAGGCGGTGTTGCCTAGTTGTTACAGCACTGGAGGTGGGACGGAGAGGCTGCGTGTTCGAATCCCAGTTTAGGGGTGATGATGAAGTGATGCTTTACGTCCTCAGATGTCAGTTGACATATTAGGGACAAGTCGTGACCAATGCCGAAGCACGGTGCAATAAATCTTTACGTCCACGGAAACCAGAAGGCTCGTTAGGACGGACAGCCCAGGACGGCCACCTCGACTCTCACACAGCTCCTGAACCATGAGTTTAGGGGCAGCAGTAACCCGTTCTTGTAGTAAACCCTCTCTCGATGTGGTGGACTCAGCGTCCAGCCCTTTTTACTTGAGGCGATGGCGAACCGAAGAACTCAGGTCACGTGACTGAGCTGCTGGCCCGCGCGCGTTAACGACCCCACGGTAGCCGGGATGAGGGGGGTGTCAGCCCAGCAAAACAGTCCCGAAATTCGGCCAGCGTTACGGTTAGGAGTAATCTGGTTGGCGTGGTCGGCGCCGCTCTGACTCCGCTGGCTTGACCTGTGGAGAAACGACCCGGAGCTGCTTCTTGGAGAGCCCACGTGGTACAGTCAGTGAACTGTGGAGTGAACGAAGCTCATTTTTCCATCCAAAGTATACAGTTTTCCAGCTGGAATTTGAGTGATGCACGAAATACCCCCTACGATCATTCCAGTTCAGTTGTTTCGGGACATGTAAGCCAGTTCATGTGGTGCGCGTGCGGTGTGTGTGTGTGTGTGTGTGTGTGTGTGTGTGTGTGTGTGTGTGTGTGTGTGTGTGTGTGTGTGTGTGTGTGTGTGTGTGAGAGAGAGAGAGAGAGAGAGAGAGAGAGAGAGAGAGGAGGTGGGAGTGGTGTGTGTGTGTGTGTGAGAGAGAGAGATAGATAGATAAGGTGGGTGGGTAGGGGGTGTTTCTTTTTTGCTCGTACACTTTCGTGACAGTGAGTAATCAGCACAAGCATCGGCGATTTTTCATGAACTCATTAAAAAAAAAAGGTGGGGGTCGTGGTGGGGGTGGGGGTGGTGCAGACTAATCTCAGTGCACTCGCGCACTTTGCTAAAGTTATTAAAAGGTAAAAAGAGAGCCGGGTTGTGAATATTAAAGTAAGGGTGTAATTACGCTTGGAGAACCTCAGAGCGGGACGTCTGATCACAGACACTAATTTGTTTCCAAGGACGGGGCTTCAAAAGGCCGTCTATCAGAGTCCATTACAAAAAACAGAGGAGATACCGGGAAGTTCTTTGACAGCGTGGAGAGAGAGAGAGAGGGAGAGACAGAGCCGGGGAGAGAGAAGGGGGGCGGAGAGAGAGAGAGAGAGAGAGAGAGAGAGAGAGAACTCAAACTCGAAAACTTTAATACTCAAGGATACTAGCGTTAGGTCCGTTTGGACCTACCTAACAGCCAGTCCTTGCTGTACTACAAACACAAAGAGAGAGAGAGAGAGAGAGAGAGAGAGAGAGAGAGAGAGAGAGAGAGAGAAGACAACTTTGTTAATCCATTGAGGCAATTACATGGTCTGCCATAAAACAGAGAGAGAGATAATACTTTATTACACAAGGATAAAGATTTAAGCACAAGTCGGCTTTTTCACAAATCTGAGAGAGGAGAGAGAGAGAGAGAGAGAGAGAGAGAGAGAGAGAGAGAGAAAGAAAGAAAGAGAGAGAGAGAGATGTGCTTGTGGCGGATGGAATTCATCACAGGTCCACATTAATTTTCTGTTTTAGCACAAAATAAGCGTAGCAGTCGTAAAACGAATTAACCGATAAGGCTTCCTAAGGCATACACACCTGTATATTTGCGCAAATACTTACAAAATCGCACACGCAATATAGTGTATACCTAGCACACATCCATGCTTCCTAATATGTAAATAAAATATCCAGTAACAGTCAAAAAAAGAGTTGCGCACCGGCGTCACGTGACCCTAGCGAATCGGCGCTCAGTGAGTAACCATCCGGAAAAGGTTAGTTCGACAGGTATAGCAGAAAGGTTAGTTTGACAGGTATAGTAGAAAGGTTAGTTCGACAGGTATAGTAGAAAGGTTAGTTTGACAGGTATAGTAGAAAGGTTAGTTTGACAGGTATAGTAGAAAGGTTAGTTTGACAGGTATAGTAGAAAGGGAGAGTGTACCTTGGCTGATCTCTACGTAAGTCAGTGTGGGCAATTGTTCTGTATCAGGTATAGTAGAAAGGTTAGTTTGACAGGTATAGTAGAAAGGGGGAGTGTACCTTGGCTGATCTCTACGTAAGTCAGTGTGGGCAATTGTTCTGTATCAGGTATAGTAGAAAGGTTAGTTTGACAGGTATAGTAGAAAGGGGGAGTGTACCTTGGCTGATCTCTACGTAAGTCAGTGTGGGCAATTGTTCTGTATCAGGTATAGTAGAAAGGTTAGTTTGACAGGTATAGTAGAAAGGGGGAGTGTACCTTGGCTGATCTCTACGTAAGTCAGTGTGGGCAATTGTTCTGTATCAGGTATAGTAGAAAGGTTAGTTTGACAGGTATAGTAGAAAGGGGGAGTGTACCTTGGCTGATCTCTACGTAAGTCAGTGTGGGCAATTGTTCTGTATCAGGTATAGTAGAAAGGTTAGTTTGACAGGTATAGTAGAAAGGGGGAGTGTACCTTGGCTGATCTCTACGTAAGTCAGTGTGGGCAATTGTTCTGTATCAGGTATAGTAGAAAGGTTAGTTTGACAGGTATAGTAGAAAGGGGGAGTGTACCTTGGCTGATCTCTACGTAAGTCAGTGTGGGCAATTGTTCTGTATCAGGTATAGTAGAAAGGTTAGTTTGACAGGTATAGTAGAAAGGGGGAGTGTACCTTGGCTGATCTCTACGTAAGTCAGTGTGGGCAATTGTTCTGTATCAATGTTGGCACTCACAGGTATAGTAGAAAGGGGGAGTGTACCTTGGCTGATCTCTACGTAAGTCAGTGTGGGCAATTGTTCTGTATCAACTGTTGGCACTCACAGGTATAGTAGAAAGGGGGAGTGTACCTTGGCTGATCTCTACGTAAGTCAGTGTGGGCAATTGTTCTGTATCAACTGTCGGCACTCACAGCTGCTGCCAGGGACAAACGTCAACTGTCGAAGATTGATGCGGTTATAAAAGGAAGAAGCGGTAAATTTGTTGTTTTTGTGTTAGGCGTTGCGACGGGGATGGTGGTGGGGGGATGGGGGGGGGGTGGGGAAGGGGGTAAAGCCCTACTATTGGTTTGTATCTGGGAGGGTGGGGGGGGGGGGAGGGCCCTGCAGTGGTGCGTATCTGACTTATGACGACAGTAGTGGCTGCACGTCATCGTAGAGCTGTCAGGAAAGCGTTACTGTATCGGTTCACAATAGAGACGAAGGTTCTGTTTTCTTCTCAGTTTAGCTTCTGTTTATGATGCTGATGGTGTTGATCTCCACGCTCTGGTTAAGAGCTGAACAAAATAAGGTGTTTGAGTGATGAGTTGAGCTAAGTGGGGTGGGTGTGGGGGTGGGGGGGTGGGTGTGTGTGTGTGTGGTGTGTGTGTGTGTGTGTGTGTGTGTGTGTGTGAGTGTGTGTGTGTTAGAGAAGGTGGGACAATGTGTGTGTGTGTGTGTGTGAGAGAGAGAGAGAGAGAGAGGAGGTGGGTGGGTAGGGAGTATTAATTTGAGTGACAGCGGCTTTGGAAAAAAGGAGACTATAACATGTCGATTTAAGACTGGTTTAAACAGGCGTTTGTCGCGACAAAACTCGTCTATTGCTTGTCGCGACGAAACTATGCTTGTCGCGACAAAACATTTGTCTCGACAAAATTATGTTTTGTCTCGACAAAAGTTTTGTTGCGACAAAAATGATACTTGTGGCAGCTTCCGTCAATGGTAACCAGGGACTCGGCAAGCCAAGCGAAGTGGAAACAAACGAGTGTCGGATCTACAACAAGCGCTTGCTGCTGGCTGGCTCCGAACCCTGGACACGGCCCGGAGAGAAGAGAACACAGCCATTTGTTGCGACAAAAGTTTTGTCGCGACGAAAATGATACTTGTGGCAGCTCCCGCCAAAGTGGTAACCAGGGACTTGGCAAGCCAAGCGAAGTGGAAACGAACGAGTGTCGGTTTCTACAACAAGCCCTTGCTGCTGACTGGCTCCGAACCCCTGTACACGGCCAGGAGAGAAGAGAACACGGCCATTTGTTGCGACAAAAGTTTTGTCACGACGAAAATGATACTTGTGGCAGCTCCCGCCAATGGTAACCAGGGACTCGGCAAGACAAGCGAAGTGGAAACGAACGAGTGTCGGATAGTCTACAACAAGCGCTTGC
This sequence comes from Alviniconcha marisindica, assembly GCA_018857735.1. Lineage (NCBI taxonomy): Eukaryota > Metazoa > Mollusca > Gastropoda > Provannidae > Alviniconcha > Alviniconcha marisindica. The sequence continues at coordinate 54,301 of JABMCL010000004.1, forward strand.
TGCTGGCTGGCTCCGAACCCCTGTACACGGCCCGGAGAGAAGAGAACACGGCCATTTGTTGCGTGTATTAATCCCCACCCTGGGCGCTATCTTGCAGTAACAGCGGTGTACCTCGGCGGGCCCGGGAGGAATCGGATGCCAGCGTTTCGTACCTGCAGGGCAAATGGCCCGGCGCCTCGGGTAATAGATTAAAGGGCCCCAGGGGTCAGGGGGTCCCCGGGGGTTTCTCCCATCGCGAGAGACGGCAGAGGGTTTTTATGACAGCACCCGTAAATGCCACCCACATTTCTGCGGTCTACTTTACGCCGAGTCAACGCTGTAAGCCGTCCCCGTATCATTTGCTTTATATTTCCGGGGCGGCGCGAGTCGGGGTTGGGCTCGTATTTTGTGGCGCTTCTTCTGTGGGTTAATCGCCAAAGCCAGTTTTGGTGAGGAATGGACAGTTTTACGTAAGAGGGATGTCAGATACTTTCTGATACGAAAAGGTTGGGGGGATGGGGTGGGGGGTATCGTTGCGTTTCCCTGGATATTTCAGTCAGAGAGTAGGAGAACAGAAAAAGGACGATGGTGAGTGAATCTTGTTCCTGTAATGCTAACGTTCTCTAATGGGCATTAGTTGTATGATTTCTCCCTCCCTCCCTCCCTCCTTCCTTCCCTCCCTCACCCTCCCTCCCTCCCTCTCTCTCTCTCTCTCTCTCTC
>JABMCL010000004.1:67500-75000 GCA_018857735.1 Alviniconcha marisindica
CGTGTGGATAGGGTACGTGGGTGTTGTGGGCGTATGGATAGGGTACGTGGGTGTTGTGGACGTGTGGATAGAGTACGTAGGTGTTGTGGCGTGTGTATAGAGTACGTGGGTGTTGTTGGCGTGTGGATAGGGTACGTGGGCGTGTGGATAGAGTACGTGGGTGTTGTGGGCGTGTGGATAGGGTACGTGGGTGTTGTGGACGTTTACACGAGGCTGTGGGGAGATTGGGGTGTTATGGACGTCTGGAGAGTAGGTGTTGTGGGTGTGTGGATAGCGTGGGTGTTGTGGGCAGGGACGCGAGGCTGTTGGGAGAGTGGGTGTTGTGGGTGGGTGGATAGAGTGGGTGTTATGAGCGTGTACGTGAGGCGGGGAGAGTTGGTATTGTTAGTGTGTGGATAGAGTGGGTGTTGTGGGCGTGGACACGAGGCGGTGGGCAGAGTGGGTGTTGTGGGTGTGTACACGAGGCGGGGAGAGTGGGTGTTGTGGGTGTGTACACGAAGCGGGAGAGTGGGTGGTGTGGGGTGTCACGAGGCGGGAGAGTGGGTGTTGTGGGTGTGTACACGAGGTGAGGAGATTGGGTGTTGTGGGTGTGTACACAGGCTGGGAGAGTGGGTGTTGTAGGTGTGTACACGAGGGGGGAGAGTGGGTGTTGTGGGTGTGTATACGAGGCGGGGAGAGTGGGTGTTGTGGGTGTGTACACGAAGCGGGGAGAGTGGGTGTTGTGGGTGTGTACACGAGGTGAGGAGAGTGGGTGTCGTGGGTGTGTACACGAAGCGGGAGAGTGGGTGTGTACACGAGGCGGGGAGAGTGGTGTTGTCGATGTGTACACGAGGCGGGGAGAGTGGGTGTTGTGGGCGTGTACACGAAGCGAGCAGAGCGGGTAGACGTGGGCGTGTACAGGTTGAGCTAAGGTGGCGATGCGGGGCAGTGTGTGCTATGGGCATCATCCCATGGGCAAACTTAATGGCTGCCAGTGTGACGGTCGGGGAGAGCGGGTGCATCCTGACCCACACTGTGCACTGCCTGCACCCAGGCCTATTAGCCGGGTCAAAGTAACGGCCGCATCAGCCAGCCTGACTCATTTGTTAACGCTAACGACCAGCAGCACTTGCATGTCGAGTCCTAAGTGACTCCACCTGATGTCAGCCGGGCCCTTGTTAGTGCTGAGCACATTGCCTGTGTGTGGGGGGTCGTCAGTGGCCCCGCCTGGTGTGAGAAGGGCCCTTATTTGTGCTGATCGCCACGTCAGCCAGTGGGGTCGTCAGCGACAGTACCTTGTCTGAGCTATGGGCCCTTATTTGTTGGTGCTGATCACCGTGCATGTTAGTGAGGCCGTCAGTGGCTGTACCTGGTGTGAGAAGGGCCCTTATTTGTTAGTGCTGATCACCGTGCATGTTAGTGAGGTCGTCAGTGGCTCCGCCTGGTGTGAGAAGGGCCCTTATTTGTTAGTGCTGATCACCATGCCAGCCTGAGAGTTCAGGAGCTGTGTGAAAGTCGAGGTGGCCGTCCTGGGCTTTCCGTCGTAATGAGCCTTACGGTTTCTGTGGACGTAAAGCAATATTAAACCGTGCTTCGGGGCAAACGAAGCTCCTGGAACCAGTCGACTGAATGTCGTTCTGGTGGTTCTGTGCGTGCCAGCATTTACCAGGGCTCCAGCTCTTATCGGACAGTTGCTCTTATGCCTGGCAGTTTTGTTTCGTGTGATTGTGATCCCACGCTGGGAACGCCGTTCGTGCCCGTTGGCCCAGTTTATCGCAGAGGCGGAGGGGAGGGACGCTGGGCCCCGGTTTGCCTTTCGGTGCCGGCGTTTTATCGGCCGGTCCTGTCAGGGTGTGGGAATAGTTCACACGCGCGCTTTCAGGCTTTTAGTTTGGTTGGAGTTTGTTTTTTTGTTGCTCTTGTTTGTTTGGGTTTTGTTGCTGTTGTTTTGTGGAGTTGCTGTGTTTCTCTCTCTCTCTCTCTCTCTCTCTCTCTCTCTCTCTCTCTCTCTCTCTCTCTCTCTCTCTCTCTCTCTCTCTCTCTCTCTCTCTCTCTCTCTCCAACCCCCTCTCTGTACGTAATGATTTCTTTAATGTGGTTACGTGTGTGGTTGAGGGACACACACACACACACACACACACACACACACACACACACACACACACACACACCTGCACGCACGCACTTGCTCACACGCGTGCACGTACGCTCTCTCTCTCTCTCTCCTCCTCTCTTCTCTCTCTCTCTCTCTCTCTCTCCTCTCTCTCTCTTCTCTCTCTCTCTCTCTCTCCTACGCCCCGACTCACCACGCACACACGCACGCACGCACACACACACGACACACACACACACACACACACACACACACACTTGCTTTGGGTCACAATTCTAACAATTGTTGGCGAAAGCAAAGCAGTACCCAGAAGACACCATATTCCAACAAAGAGACTTAAATTCTACAGACTGTACTGGCGGTGCTGGCAGCACGTGCTGACGTTCCAGCAGGAAGTCCAAGACATTCTAATGGCAGACAGCTCCCCTGCACGACGTATCTCTGATCGATTTTGGTCTCTTCACAAAAAGCGCTTATTGCTTCCTTTCGTGACCACCTTGTGCAAGTCTCCAGGGGCTAGAAAAACGGACAGACTAAATCTAAAAAAGCCACTTTTATTTCCTGTTTGTTCTTAGCGGGCTTTTTCTGCAGAAAGAATAGGCTGAAGAAGAAGTCCGACCGCCGTACAAACCGATTGCTTCGTCCAAAAGTAGTCAAAGTCGTAATTGATACAAAAATGTTGGCATTATTTTGAGAGAAAAACAAACAAAAAACTCGTTTTTTTACCTGTCCATTTCTTGGATTCATCGTGTCATGAAATCAGTTCAGTTCAGCCGGAATCAGAAGTGAAGGGAAAATTTCAAAGAATCTCTGAATTCACGGGCTTTGTTTTGATGGTGCTCCTGAAAGTTCATGTTGACAACAACAGCAGAGCTTGCTTATAGGTTTCACCAGTTTTTATTGCCTTTGAAACCTGTGAAAGTGTTTGTGGCTTTGGGTCACATAGTAGGCTAAATACATTCTAGAGACATTGATGACATGCTTTTCTCTGTGCATCGTACCTCATGCGTATGGGTGGTGTACTCGACTGTGATGAGGTGCGGCGATGGCCTTGTGTCAGCAGGCGGCGTTTCGAGTTCCTCAACACTCGATTTGTGGAGCTGGAGGCGGAAACTACCTGGAATGCCTGCCTTTCGCGGGGTGCTGGCCGCTCGGCCATTTTCTTTCACTCTAGTCCGTTCGGAACAGTCACAGCCGCAGTATATCAAATCACTCCCTCTTAAAAGAAAATATTTCAAATATGGACTACATGCGTCCGCTAAGAACAGTCACAGCCACAGTATATCCAATTATTCCCATTTAAATTTTTTAAATTCAAATATGACTACATGCGTCTGCTAAGAACAGTCACAGCCACAGTATATCCAATTATTCCCCCTTAAATTTTTTTAATTCAAATATGACTACATGCGTCCGCTAAGAACAGTCACAGCCACAGTATATCCAATTGTTCCCCCTTAAAAGAAAATATTTCAAATATGACTACATGCTAGCTCAACCCTCTCGTTGCCCTAGCTCTGGCATGTTGGGGGCAGCAACGTGTTAACAGCAGTCACTGCAGTCTCCCTCTTCAGCTGGAAGTCCAACTCGCTGGCCTTAATTTCGGTCATTGCCCCAGACAATGGCATGCTCGGGGCCGAACAGCCACGATGGTCTTTGCAGTTGAAACTCTAGCATGGCCACGTTACTGACATGCCGTATCTGCTCAAGAATTAACTGAGAGAGAGAGAGAGGGAGGAGGAAGAAGAAGAAGAGCAGAAAAGGGGAGGGGTGCGGCGGGGGAGAAAGATTAGCTAGAGTACGAGTTGCGTACTCCTTTTTTCGGTTTACTGATTCAGACCCCACTTTCTGGTGTCGGTCGTTCAACCGAGGTTCCTAAAAATACCCCACTAAAAGACACGCCCTTTCTGGTCTGTAATCATGTCACGGTGCCTGTTGCTTCCTCCATTGTCTCGCAATCAGACGAGCCTACAGACGAGTGGCGGGCTGTTCGCCTCGTACCTAAAGGGCCAGGCACACGACGTGTCGCAGCGATGGTCAAGCTCCGTGAGCGATGGCCTTTAGACGGAGAACGTTTCTATTAAGCAAGTTGTCTGCTAGTAATAAGGCCAGAACTCTCAAAATTTGCCGTGGACTAATTCCCCCTAATAAAAACAACATGAAAATTTCCAATAGCTGTGTGCTTTTTTTCTTCTTTTTTTAAAAACGATTTTTGTACTAACCCATACAAATCGGCTAGTATAATAATGATAAATAATTCTTATAAAGTGCTGTTCTCTAACCAGAGTTAAACTCACTGCGCTGTACAAACGTCTTATGACAAAAACCACATTAACACACATTTCAAACCAACAGAATCTTAAGTATTGTAGACTAGTACCTGCAGTATCCAGGTAAAGTGCCGGGAGGAACCGCCCAGTGAGTTAAGGTGCGGAATACTGTTTCCTTCGTAAGATTTTTGCCCTGACATGGAAGCGGAGAGACGTTGTTTGTTGCTTGCAATACCAACCTGTTCCCACGATGAAGGTTTCTTCTGATGTTCTCGGCGGTGACTGAGAAAGGGAAGGGTGGTGAAAGTCTTTGAACCTGTATACAGCGGAGATTCTGGGTCATTCAGTCTGGCACATACGCGCTTGTCCTTGTCCTTTTTCGCTTCCGGAGTCCAAAACGGATCGAGGAACCCCTAGATACCACAGAGCCGGGGAGCATAGAGTCGGGGAGAGAATAGAGACAGAGGGCATGAAGACGGAGAAAGAGAGCGTGTAGACAGTCAGAGAGAGCTTGGAGACAGGGAGACTGTCAGAGAAAGCATTTGGGGAACTGGGCAAAAAGAGGGGGCATGGGGGGACAAGGGAAAAGGGGTGGGGGGAGACTGTCCAGAAAAAGAGCGTGTAGACAGAGAGAGCTTGGAGACTGTCAGAGAGAGCATGGAGACAGAGAGAGCTTGGAGACTGTCAGAGAGAGCATGGAGACAGAGAGAGCTTGGAGACTGTCAGAGAGAGCATGGAGACAGAGAGAGCTTGGAGATGTGGAGAGCATGGAGACAGAGGGGCTTGGGGTGTCAGAGAGAGCATGGAGACAGAGAGAGCTTGGAGATATGGAGAGCATGGAGAAAAAAGGGAAAAGAGCTTGGAGACTGTCAGAGAGAGCATGGAGACAGAGAGAGCTTGGAGACTGTCAGAGAGAGCATGGAGACAGAGAGAGCTTTTGGAGAAAAATGTCCAGAAAGAGAGCATGGAGACAGAGAGAGCTTGGAGACTGTCAGAGAGAGCATGGAGACAGAGAGAGCTTGGAGATATGGAGAGCATGGAGACACAGAGAGCGTGCTGACAGAGAGAGCTTGGAGACACAGAGAGCATGGAGACAGAGAGGGCTTGGAGACAGTCAGAGAACATGGAGACAGAGAGAGCGTGCTGACAGAGAGAGCTTGGAGACAGTGAGAGAGAATATGGAGACGGAGACAGCATGCAGACAGACAGACAGAGAGCATGTCAAGTAGACTGGAAGAGCATACACACACACAGAGATATGCCATGTTGACAGGGAGAACACCATGACAGAGAAAGCATCAAGCGCATGGAGACAGACCGAGAGAGCGCGCTAATTACTGTATACACACACACACATTCAGTATCTCTTGGCAGAGGAATGCCTCTTTCAGTGTGCCCATGCATCCTGCCACGCGTATAACGTGCTGGTGTAGCTCTGCGGGCCGTCTCACGCTTCAGCGAGAGAGCATCTGCTCCCGCTTCTCAGCCAGTGTGCGATACAGGAACCGCGCTTGCCGGTGTGCTGAGAGATGTCGGCCAATACTGATCAGATACTAATTGATCGTTATGAGCTTGTAGTACTCGCCAGGCGGACAAAGCTGCCCGTCTGAACGGAAGCAGCGAAGGGAGGGGCTGTGGGGGCAGGAGAGTCTGGATGCCAGGCGGGCAATAGCAGGAAAGACTGATGAAAAGAGATGAAAGTGATCTGACAGATAGAAGGGGTGGAGACGGTTTTTGCTGTTGTTGGTTGGGTGGTGGTGGTGGTGGTGGTGGTGGTGGTGGTGGTGGTGTGTGTGTGTGTTGTGTGTGTGTGTGTGTGTGATGTTGGTGATGGTGTGTGTGTGTGTGATGTGTGTGGTGGTTGGATTGGTGTGTGTGTTGTGTGTGTGTGTGTGTGTGTGTGTGTGTGTGTGTGTGTGTGTGTGTGTGTGTGTGTGTTGCTATCACAGTATAACTATCAGTAAAGATCTTCGACCTTCTTTCCTCCGACAAGCCTGTAAATATCTAGCACATTTATCAGGACCCCCCCCCCTCCCCTCTCTCTCTCCTCTCCTCTCTCTCTCTCCATCTCTTCCTCCTCTCTCCCCTCCCCTCCTTTTCTCCTCCCTCACCTCCCCCCCCCCCCACCCCCCCCACACCCCCCCACACCCACTCTCTCTCCCTTTCTCTCACCCTTAATGAGTTTATGCAACGTGTCAGGCTAACTGAACGCACGAGCTAGCAGTCTGAAAGAAGAATAAGAAGAAGAAGGGAGAAAAAAAAAAAAGAAGAAAAAAAACACACACAAGAAAACCACTCGGAGACGAGGGGATGAGAGGGTGAAATTAAGGCTTTCAGAGGAGATCCAGGTGTTGCTGGCTGGGGCCCTCAGTGAGAATTAGCCCGATGAAGACGTCATAAAGTTTCCCGACGTGACATTAACTTATTTCAACTTGCCTGTAATGGAATTCCCGGCGGTGTTTTTTTTTTTTTTTTTTTTGCTCCGCCTTTCCCTGCCTCCCGTTTCCCGTTCATTGCTTGTTCCTTCGTGTGAAGAGGTCTCATTCTCTCTCTCTCTCTCTCTCTCTCTCTCTCTCTCTCTCTCTCTCTCTCCTCTCTCTCTTCTCTCTCTCTCCTCTATATATATATATATAATATATATATATATATATATAGATATATATAGATATATATAGATAGATAGATAGATATCTCCTTGTAAAATAAGGTTTTCGAGTTAGTTTTCTGTCTGTCTCTGTCCTCTGTCTCTGTCTCTCTGTCTCTGTCTCTCTCTCTCTCTCTCTCTCTCTCTCTCTCTCTCTCTCTCTCTCTCTCTCTCTCTCTCGCTCTCTCTCTCACACACACACACACACACACACACACACACACACACACACACACACACACACACACACACACACACACACACACACACACACACACACACACCACACACACACACACACACACTCACTCACACACTCACTCCCCTTGTTAAATAAGGTTTTCGAGTTCCGTTTTAGATTTCTCTCTCTCTCTCTCTCTCTCTCTCTCTCTCTCTCTCTCTCTCTCTCTCTCTCTCTCTCTCTCTCTCTCTCTCTCTCTTAGTGCGAGTAGAGTGAGGTGCACAGAGCTCTTGTGTAATAAATCCTCCATGTG
>JABMCL010000004.1:80000-82500 GCA_018857735.1 Alviniconcha marisindica
TGCTAGGCGCACTGACGGATTGTACCTTTACTTTCGAGGCGTACTGACGGATTGTACCTTTACCTTCGTGCTAGGCGTACTGACGGATTGTACCTTTACTTTCGTGCTAGGCGCACTGACGGATTGTAACTTACCTTCGTGCTAGGCGACGGACGGATTGTACTTACCTTCGTGCTAGGCGCACTGACGGATTGTAACTTACCTTCGTGCTAGGCGCACTGACGGATTGTAACTTACCTTCGTGCTAGGCGCACTGACGGATTGTACCTTACTTTCGTGCTAGGCGCACTGACGGATTGTAACTTACCTTCGTGCTAGGCGCACTGTTTGACGGATTGTACTTCTTCGTGCTACTCCATGACTGACGGATTGTACCTTACCTTCGTGCTAGGAGCACATGTTTGACGGATTGTAACTTACCTTCGTGCTAGACGCACATGTTTGACGGATTGTAACTAATAACCTTCGTGCTAGGTGCACGTGCTTGGCAGATTTTTACCTTACTTTCGTGCACATGTTTGACGAATTGTAAGTTACTTTCTTGTCAGCTTGCGTGTTTGACGGATTGTACCTTGCTTTTATCTGGTGCTTTCTTCCGTATGGCATTTCACGCTGTTATATTTAGCTGACGGCAGTCAAAGAAAAGGAGATAGACTAGCGACAGGAAGCTGCTTTGGTTTAGACATTTCACATCATTTAGCCTCTCCCCCCTCTCCCTCCCACCCCCGTCCTCGAACTAATCACCCCCTCCCCCTCCCTCCCTCTCTGCCAAGTTGGTTTCTTCCGGAGACAAGAAGCCTGACATTGGAACCTGCAGTGGTTGCACCGACGGAAGAAGGGCAGTTACGGAACAGACCCAGTTGACGGGCTGTGAGGAAGATGTCGAACGACGGGCCTGTTACCCAGTTCTGTGCCGTGCCACTTGTCACACCCTGTAGCTGTACGCTCTGATCGATGAATGAACTCCCTGCACACAGGCCATCAAAACGCCGGCCCGTCTCTGGCACCGGGACACAGCAACCAATCACACGGGTCGTTGCAGAGAGGAGACAGGCAAGACTGAACACAGCGACTAATCACACGGGTCGTCTCAGAGAGGAGGTAGGCAAGGCTGAACTCTGCAACCAATCACACAGGTCGTCTCAGAGAGGAGATAGGCGAGGCTGAACTCTGCAACCAATCACACAGGTTGTCTGAACACGGCAACTAATCACACAGGTCGTCTCAGAGAGGAGATAGGCAAGGCTGAACTCTGCAACCAATCACACAGGTCGTCTCAGAGATGAGATAGCCAAGACTGAACTCTGCAACCAATCACACAGGTCGTCTCAGAGATAGGCAAAACTGAACTCTGCAACCAATCACGTCTCAGAGATAGGCAAGACTGAACTCTGCAACCAATCACACGGGTCGTCTGAGAGAGGAGATGACTGAACTCTGCAACCAATCACACGGGTTGTCTTAACACGGCAACCAATCACATAGGTTGTCTGAACACGGCAACCAATCACACAGGTTGTCTCAGAGAGGAGATAGCGGAGACTGAACTCTGCAACCAGTCGCGCAGGTCGTCTCAGATATGAGCTAGGCAAGACCGGTCTTTTCATCTGACGTGGCGGGGATCAAAGAGGGGAGAAGGTGGGGAGATAAAGATCGCCCTGTTCTCTTTTTTCCGGGCTCCTGTGTTATCTGCATGACGCCATGGTTCCGGAACGTATTGTTTTCCGGACTTGTTTCGGATCCTGTCAGTGATAAGAGATGGGTCTGTTCCCTAGGTGTAACAGCGTGCGTGCTTCGTCCAAGTCGCCGAGTTCCTGGTGCATTCAAAACATTTTTGCATATGTGTTTGGTGAACTTGGTGTTTTTGTTGTTGTTGTTGTTTTTGTTTTGTTTGTTGTTGTACTTGTCGTTTGGTTGTTGTTTGTGGGGTGGGGGATAATTCATAAGTAGAACAGCTATGCACGTCCTTCACACACACACACACAGACGAACGCACGCACGCACTCTCTCTCTCTCTCTCTCTCTCTCTCTCTCTCTCTCTCTCTCTCTCTCTCTCTCTCTCTCTCTCTCTCTCTCTCTCTCTCTCTCTCTCTCTCACACACACACACACACACACACACACACACACACACACACACATGTATTTCTCTCCAGATCAGTTCGGTTTGGTGGAAGCGTGTGTGTGTGTGTGTGTGTCGTGCGTGCGTGCGTGCGTGCGTGCGTGTGTGTGTGTGAGAGAGGAGAGAGAGAGAGAGAGAGAGAGAGAGAGAGAAACCGAATCTTCATCAGCACAAGGGCGTTCAGTTCAAATTATATATAAAGTTTAAGATGGGGTTAGGGGGTCCAAGCCTGTAGATAGACAGACAGACAGACAGATAGATATTACACTAACTGTCAGATATATATTACACTAACTGTTATCAGTGAACACAGCTTACACAGTCGCCTGGTGGTTCTAAAACCGCACCCTCCCGTTCCCTGTTGCAGCTGTACATCGAGG
>JABMCL010000004.1:87500-147500 GCA_018857735.1 Alviniconcha marisindica
CTTTGACCGTGAGCAGAGGGAGAACTACACAGTGGTTGTGCAGGTAGACGCAGTCTCTGCATTCTCTCTTCTTTCAAGTTGTCTCTGGAATCTCACCTCTCAGGCTGTTCTGCTGGTAGTGTGTGTGTGTGTGTGTGTGTGTGTGTGTGTGTGTGTGTGTGTGTGTGAGTGTGTGTGTGTGGTGTGTGTGTTGTGTGTGTGTTGTGTGGTGTGTGTGTGTGGGTGTGTTGTGTGTGTGTGTGTGTGTGGTGTGTGTGTGTGTGTGTGTGTGTGTGTGTGTGTGTGTGTGCATGTGTGTGTTGTATGTGCGTGTGTGTGTTGTATGTGCGTGTGTGTGTTTGTGCGTGTGTGTTTTGTGTGTGTGTGTTATGAGTGTTGTGTGGTATGTGTGTGTGTGTTTATGTGTGTGCATGGTTTGTGTGTGTGTGTGTGTGTGTGTGTGTGTGTGTGTGTGTGTATGTATATACTGGTTCATGCATGAGATACTGTTAACTGTGTTTTGATTCTTTGTTCTTTGCTTTGTAATATAATACCCTTTGCACCTGACACAGGCCAAGGTTGCTTGAGGGTTTTCACAGTTTAATATGGTAGTCATGATAAAATCATCGTGATCAAGGTCATTTCAGAGTTACCATAGCAGTTAAATGTTTCAGTGTGTATACTTTTCTTTTTTTGCATTCTGACGTAAGCAAACTGTGCCATCCAATGTTGTAGGTTGTGGACTCAAACCCTGAACCCCACACAGCCCATGTGGTGGTGTCGGTGACGGTGGAGGATGTGAATGACAATGCCCCCATGTTCGTCAAACAGCCATTCCAGACCATCGTCTCCACTGATGCAGAGCATGGAGAAATTATCAAGAAGGTGAGTGGGGAAAATGCCTGCCTGCTCCTGTCAGTTAGTTGTCAGCCTGTCTCTGTCAATCTCTGTCTGTGGAGGGATAGTTGTACTAAGTGTGGGAAGACGTGTTTGTGCGGAGGTGGAGGTGCTTGTATGCAGGGGGGGCAAAAGTGACACTTGTGTTTAACATTCACTCACACACACGCATGCATGCATGCAGGCACACATGCGCGTGCACACACCACACACACACACACATGCATGCACACACGCACGTACACACACATGCACAACATGCACACAACACACACACACACAAGCACACATACCCACACGCATGCGCGTGCACATATACACACACATGCACGCATGCATGAACACACACACACACACACACACACACACACACAAATAAGCAGTGAATGTCTTTGCTTGTGAATTGAATCAGTTTGCTTTGACCTAACTGACCTGTTTGAAAAAGTTGAGGATTTTCTTGTCTTTCAAGTATTTGTCACTGGATAGCAATGATTTAAAAAATATATAAAATTAAGCAAGGTTTGTTGACTTGTTGAATTTTTGTTCACCACATTGTTTTCTGACAAAAATGTATGTGCTTCTCTCAGATACAACCCAAAACCCCCCTGATTTTTAAAAAAAAAATTTTTTTTTGGGCAAAAAACAAAAAACCAACCAAAAACCCAAAAAAAAACAAATTGTTCTGGGTTCCCCAATTTTTTGTATTTTTAAAAATCAAAAAAGTGGTAAAAAAAAACACCCACTTAAAAAATTAAATGGGGAACCCATTAAATATCAAGCCCCAAACTAAAACCCAACCCCTAACCAGAAGTTATGCGACTGCCTGGAAATCTCAAACTTTATCATTTTTGCCCTTGATTCAGGTAACTTTGCCAACCAAGAAAAACCCCCCAAAAAATGAACCCCTTGGGAGACAATGGAGAGATTCGCTACATTCTCTCTGTGTATCTGATAATATCAAGCAAACTAACCAACCCTAAAAAATATATGTGGCTGCCAGAAAATCTCAAACTTGATCATTTTTGCCCTTGATCAGGTAACTGCAACAGACGACGACCTTGGAGACAATGGAGAGATTCGCTACATTCTCTCTGTGTATCTGATAATATCAAGCAAACTAACCAACCGTAAAAAATATATGTGGCTGCCAGAAAATCTCAAACTTGATCATTTTTGCCCTTGATCAGGTAACTGCAACAGACGACGACCTTGGAGACAATGGAGAGATTCGCTACTTCCTGCCTGTTCATCTGACGGACAATGGGAAAGACGCCTTCGCCATCAACCAGTACACGGGTGACATTGTTGTCCGACAGCTGACTGAGGACGACCGCAACACCAACTTTATGCTCACTGTGGAGGCTGTTGATCGAGGTAGGGGGAAGGGATTTAAAAAAAGGGGTAGGTGGGTGTGGTGATGTGTTTATTGAGAGGTTAATTGACTGTAGAACCAAAAGTTGTTGACTGAGGTAGGTGGGAATGGATGAAAAGAATGGGTGTGGTGATGTGTTTATTGACAGGTTAATTGACTGTAGAACCAAAAGTTGTTGACTGAGGTCGGGGGAATGGATGAAAAAATGGGTAGGTGGGTGTGGTGATGTGTTTATTGAGAGGTTAATTGACTGTAGAACCAAAAGTTGTTGACTGAGATAGGGAGAATAGATGAAAAAGTGGGTAGGTGGGTGTGGTGATGTGTTGTTTTAGGGTAGGGCTGCAATGAATGGAGAGAATAAAAAATATGCAAAGTGCGTGTTGTGGGAAATTGTTTTTTCTGTGAAGAAATCACTGGTTTCAGTTTTGTTGAGCTTTGTAAGATTACAGAACTGTGAGTTTACCAACCTACTCCTTTGTGTCCGATTCCAGGCACACCTCCGTTGTCAACCACGGTAGAGGTTCCCATCCACGTAGTTGACAGCTCCAGCCCTGTGTTTGAGTCCCAGCAGACTGAGGTTCGAATCCCCGAGAACACGCCCATACACTCCCCAGTGCTCAGCGTCCAGGCTGTTAGCCCCAAAGGGCAGAAACTCATCTACTCCATCGTCGATGGCGACCGATATGGCGACTTTGCTGTGGACTTCAACACTGGTATGTATAGTCATCTTGGGCAATTTGTTGTTGTTGTATATCTGAACAGAGAGCGCTCAGTGGTGGTGGCGAATGAGTATTGTATTAATTGCATTGTATTTAATCTTTCTGTTCACTCTGACCAAAGTATTACTGGTGATAGCAGTTCTCCGGAAGATGGGACTGACTACTTCTTTATGATTTGTTTTGTCCCTGAGTGTGTCTGTTGTGAGAAAATGACTTCCTTCCTTACTGAGCCACAGAACTAAGATGACTATTATGTGAAAATGACTGTTAGATTGAACTGTTAGTGACCATTGGTGCATGTTTTAAAACAAGAGAACAACACCCCCCCCAAAAATGCCCCAGAACTGGTTTGTGCTGTGAAAGTGTCCTGTATTTATGTTTTTGGCATGGCCTTTAAACTGGGTGTGAAACTAAAAGTGAATAGTGATGTCTATATTTGCTTTTGGTACTCTTTGGTACCGGGGACTTGCAGCTGTGATCTTCTCTTCTTTTTTTTTCTATAAATTTATTTATTTTTTACTGAAAAATGTTGCCACTTGCAGAGATTTGAAGATCCACTGTTGTTTGTGGCATTCCATGTGTTTAGTTGATCTATGAAATGGATGTTACGAATATACATATTATACATCTTTACAATTGTGTCGTTTGCAACACTTTGAATCCAAGTTATGTGAGGAATGAAAGACACGAAATGCGCTCAGTGCATATATTCATTTCTCATCTTCTTGGTACAGTTTTGAAAACAGAGCTTGTTTGTTTTGAAAGTGAGGTGGATTGTTTTGAGACTGTCGTTTAAATACATGCATCCATTTTTTTATAATTAAGTATGGGTTGTTTCGTTGGTTATAGTACTGACTTTTCAATTTCTTGATTTTGGAAATGTTAGTAATATGCATACATTAATTGGTACATATCTTTTAGTTATAGAAATGTTTCCATTTTAACTAACAAAACTTACAAACAAATGATTATTACTATGGGAGATGATGTGGTCTAGAAATGAGGTGACATTAAAAGAGAAATCTGATGATGCAACTTTTACATTGTAACACATTTACGTGTGTCGAAGAATATTTTTCATTTTTATGCTTTGTATACTGATGAACAATAAAGATTTATTTGACTGATTGGATTAAAAGTGAAAAAGAAATTTGGGGAAGGAAACAGCTTTCAATCTTTTTCATTCATTGCCATTTTGAGGGCACTTTTGTGGGAGTTTAATATTTGTCATTTTTCTGATAGATAGATTTCAGTTTCCTTCGTCTCGTAGATTCAGTTTTTCCAGTTTATCAGCACTCTCCAACTCTACTAACACAGTTTGCAATAGGTGCCTGTCATAGATGTATGTGTGGTTTGTTTTATTCTCCCCGTGTTTCACATCTAATTGTTCTCTTGTTCCAAATTCTGCTGTGGTGTCAGATATGGAAGAGTTAGGGCCATGTAAGTAACGCTTTGTTTGCCCAAAAAAGAACGCCATTTGCTGTTGTTGCATTGTCATGTCCCAAACATGTATCATACTTCATGTAATCAGTGGGTTTGATTCCTCTTTTTCCTAGTGCCTTTTTTTATTTTTTGTTTTTTTAATTAGTCATATATATTTGTTTTTGCATCATTTGTGTGTTGGTGCTTTTTAATTCATTTGATATTTTTGTCTAACACTCTTTTCTCCCCGTAGTTTGATACTGCATTTTAGCTTGGACTGCTAGTTTTTTTCCTGTCTCTTGCTCCAGCGCTAACATTTACATCTTTGTCATAGTTTTTGTGTTGTGTCATGTCTTCTGTTTCACTGTTTGTGTGCTGGCGTCCTGTTTGTAAACAGTGTTTCTTTCCTTTTTCTTTATTCAATCAATCCATTTGATTGTTTCTTTCTACCTTCCTTTTCCATTCTTTTTTGTGCTCTTTTCAATTCTTTTTTATTTTGTTTTTTGTTTATCTTCTTTTTTTTAAATTATTATTTTCATTTTTATTTTTGCGTAATTGAATCTCAGTATTGAAAAACATAATTATGTTGTTGTTTAAAAAAATGTGTATTGTGTGTTATTTTTATATATGCCTTTTGAAAGTATTCTCTTGATTATTACTGGTATGTATAGATAGATAGATATATAATAGCTTAATGAGATTAGTATACTTTGTTGCATTTTGTTTGATTAGTTTTTAGCCAAATTTTTCTTGGTGTATTATGAATATGCTATGAATTGTGATTAATTTAGATATCAGTCAGCTCTACAGACTTATAGGAGATTAGGGACAAAAATTTAAAGCAAAACACACAGACAACTGCAGTTGTATAAAAGTTTTGTCGTTTCTCATTGTTTCGTGAAGCAAAATGTAAAATTGGAATGATCATGCTAACACCTGCAATTATAGAAGGTTTCATCATCTTTGTTTGTTCCAAGAAGCATGTATACCATGTGTAAAAAGCAGAAGCAAAAATGTTTGTTGTTATAACTGTATAGAGTAGCCTAGTCTAGCAATGAAAGTAAATGAAGTCTAAAAGAGTGGTGGGAAATTTAAACGGATTGGATGCACGTGTTCATGTTTTGTGACAGCGGTATGTCTCACACGCTTTGTTTACAATACTTTCTGTGTAGGGGAAGCTTCAGTGCAAATCATTAACTGGGAGTGGTTCTAGATAGAAGTCATTTTAACAAGCTTACTAATTCAGTAACCTTACGTGTTGAAGTTGAATTGGTTTTTTTTCTTCTTCCTTCTTCGGTAGTATCATATGGTCATTTGGAGGTGGCAGTCGTGTTGACAGGATGTTAAAATCCAATTACTAACTAACTAGTATTGTGTAAAACCTTCTTTTAAAGCAAACTCATTAGCGTCATGTGAATACAGTATAACCCTCTTTCAAGGAAAACTTTGAGATAAAATTGTGCTTTACCCTTACAGCGCCTATGTCACAATGTTGTGTCCACCAAGCTTCCTGCCTATATCATGTTTATGTGACCAAATCAGGGGCCTGTACTATAAGACTGACAGCTCTTTATTTTGGGAGGAGGGGAAAGCCATATTTTGCACACATCATGAAAAATCATTTTACTTTATTCTGCAAAAACTTTCGAAAGATTTGGTTCAGAAGTAAGGGAGTTACGGCATTTAAAGATAATGGCTGTACATTTGGTGCCAGAGTCGGAAAAAGAGCTGGTGCCAGGAGCTGCTGCATTCCAGAACAGCTGGCGCTGTAAGGATTAAAACACATTTCTGCTGAGGGCGTGTAGTTCTGATGGTCACAGTGACTGTGACTGCAGGGGCCTGCACTGTATTTAAGATGCATTTCAGTCAAACTCTTAACCAGTGTTGCACGTTAGAGTGTTACATGGGATTCTTTGGTTTAAAAAAAAAACAAATCAGTTCAAGTAGTTTAATAATAGTCATGGTGAAAGTGAATGAGAGTTTGTTGTGTTCATTGATTAGGACTCTTTGGTCCACTTAGAATGCATTAGGGCTGTGAAATGCATGACAGCATTATATACACTGGTTGTAACAGGCATTCTGTGTGTGCGTATATGTATAATATATCCTTCACCACTGGCTATACCTTAAAGCACTGTTAATGGCAACCCCCCACACCCCCTCAACTCCCTCTCTACCTACCACCCTCCCCCTACCATCTCATCTGTGCTCATGAAAAAATAATTTTGAAAGGTATAAGGTAGTACTTTGTTCCAGGAAACTATAGGCAAATGATTGCAGGATTCTGATTTAGTGTGGCCAGTTTCAAGTGTACTACACATAGTGCCATCATCAGTGAGAAAAGGGGTAGTTTTAGTGTGGCCAGTTTCAAGTGTACTACACATAGTGCCATCATCAGTGAGAAAAGGGGTAGTTTTAGTGTGTCCAGTTTCAAGTGTACTACACATAGTGCCATCATCAGTGAGAAAAGGGGTAGTTTTAGTGTGTCCAGTTTCAAGTGTACTACACATAGTGCCATCATCAGTGAGAAAAGGGGTAGTTTTAGTGTGGCCAGTTTCAAGTGTACTACACGTTTCAAGTGTACTACATATAGTGCCATCATCAGTGAGAAAAGGGGTAGTTTTAGTGTGGCCAGTTTCAAGTGTACTACACATAGTGCCATCATCAGTGAGGACAGGGGTAGTTTTAGTGCGGCCAGTTTCGTAGCTCTTGAGTGTTTATATTTCTGTTGATTTTGTGTTGACATGTGCAGTATAGTCTTGCAGTTACTTATAAAGTAAGGACGATTATAACATTGTGAGGTAATCACATTCATTTTGGTTTAATTCTGTGCTTTTTGCCTCATAAAAAATGTAGGGTTGATATTCATTAGCCTTTGTGGATATTATATTCTCTCTCTCTCTCTCTCTCTCTCTCTCTCTCTCTCTCTCTCTCTCTCTCTCTCTCTCTCTCTCTCTCTCTCCCTCCCTCTCTCTCTCTTCTAAACTTCAAACCTTTATGCATGTGCATTGTTTACATATCTGTTACTGACTGATTCTTAAAGGAATGAATCTTACTTCGGTATTAGATATTCTGATTATAAACAGTATAGGGACCAATTACATGTGAAAAAGTTGAATACACGAAGCATGGCTGATTCATACTAACCATAGTTACAGCAACAGTACAATGTGCTTAGTTTTCTCTTGTTGTTGTTGTTGTTGTTTTGGTACTTCCATTGCAAAATGAACAACAGCAGTTATAGCCACATACTAAAAACAAAAACAAAATTGAAATTGCCATTTGAGATATTCACAGCCTTTAGGCTGACTGGTTGTTGGTTAGTTCTTGGATTTGTACATCCTGTCAACAACACAGGGTCATCAGAAATCGTGTTTATAACAAAGAAGTTGTACCACAGACTTGGCACTGTGTACTGGTGGTCTGACAGTGTAGTCTGACAATGCTGTTGATTTGAGAATACTGGTGGTATGACAACACTTAACCTTAGGAGTGGCCTAATAGAGTAAGCTGTCCAACAGTTTAGGTGCTCTGACAGCGCAGGTGGTTTAACATTAGGGATTGTCTAACAGTGCAAGTGGTCTGACAAGTGGATGTGGTCTAACATTAGTGTTTGTCAAGGTACATAAACGGTCTGACAGTTCAGATGCTCTGACAGCACATGTGGTCTAACATTTGCAGTTGTCTACAGTTGATAGGGTTTTTCTAGATATGTAAATTGTTTGACAGTTCAGGTGATCTAACAGTAACAGTGCATGTGGTCTGACAGTAGGGGTTGTCAAGATATGTAAATGGTCTAGCAGTTCTGGTGCTCTGACAGTGTATGTGGTCAGGCAGTGCATATGGTCTAACATTAGGGTTGTCAAGATATATGAATGGTCTTACAATTGAGGTGCTCTGACAGTGCATGTGGTCTAACATTAGGAGTTGTCTAACAGTGTAGGTGGTCAGATAGTGCTGTTGGTCTGACAGTGTAGATGGCGTGTGTGTGTGTGTGTGTCTGCAGGCCTGGTGTCAGTGGCGGGCCAGCTGGACCGAGAGAGTCAGGACCAGTACCATCTTGTGGTCAGGGCCAGTGACGTCAACTCCGCCAGCTACTCGGACACACGGCTCACCATCACGCTGGAGGTGAGCAGCTGAACAGCGCTTGGTGCTGTACGCTTGATACATGGGTCTCTGCCTTGAAACTCTATGCACCTAAAATCTTATCTATTCACCCGAGGTATTTCAGATGAAAAAGTCTGATGTGGGGCTTGCTAATATTGTGCCTGTGTGTGGGTTTAGATCAGATGGGTTCTTTGTGGGGTGCTTTTTTGGTCATGTGATGTTCTTTAAAAATGCAGATGCACTGTTTATACATTTAGTCGCTACATCTGTTCTTAATTACCTTCATAATGTCTTTGAAGACGCTGTAGTGTACAGATGGAGGGCAGTTCATAATTAATGTGCGGACCGGTACTGTGCTTGTCTCAGAAAGTATGAAACTAGTGTCTAGCTGTGAAGTCGTGTTACGTTTGTAACATAATGTGCATATTTCATCAAGACGGTCATGAATAGAAATTTTAGCTGACCAGTCAAGACAGTCATAAATGGAAATTCTAGGTGACAGGTCTGGCACATGTTGATGACTTTGAATTTGATTTATTCAACTTCCAACGTTTCACTTACTTTCCGATCGTTCGTTTGGATTTCAGTCTTTAATGCATTGCCCTTTCACTGTTTCACAAGGATTTCGGCACCTCACTATGATCTGAGTTCTATCAAGGCATGGTCTACTTTCCAGGATGTGAATGACAACTCCCCAGTGTTTGAAAGTCTGCGCTACACGCACACCGTGTCGGAAGTGGCTCGTGTCGGCACGTCCATCCTGCAGGTGGCAGCACGGGACTCGGACAATGCGGCCAACAGTCTGATTCACTACAGTCTGGCACCAGCCTCCCCCGACAGCGCCGACACTCGACCCTTCTTCATCAATTCTGAAACTGGCGCCATACTCTTGCACAGGTCTGTTGGGTTTGGGTCACAGTAGTGATGCCTTATGGAAATGTGCAGGTTGACAGAGTGCTTTTACTTCAGCCATAGCGTCAAAGTGGCACTGATCTGCATATTACCGAGATTCGAAAGTTTATTCATTCCGAAGGGTGGCATTGAGCCAAATGAAAATTCAGCCTTATCCTGGAAGGTCTCCTTAATATTATGGTGGGCCATACAGTCTTCATGAGCTTAATTTTTCTTCTTGTGTGACAAATCCATTCCTGAAGATCCAAAGTGTGCCCTTTATTCATTCCTGAAGATCCAAAGTGTGCCCTTCATCCATTCCTGAAGATCCAAAGTGTGCCCTTTATCCATTCCTAAAGTCCCAGAGTGGGGCCCTTTATCCATTCCTGAAGATCCAAAGTGTGCCCTTTATCCATTCCTGAAGATCCAAAGTGTGCCCTTTATCCATTCCTGAAGGTCCAAAGTGTGCCCTTTATCCATTCCTGAAGATCCAAAGTGTGCCCTTTATCCATTCCTGAAGGTCCAAAGTGTGCCCTTTATCCATTCCTGAAGATCCAAAGTGTGCCCTTTATCCATTCCTGAAAATCCAAAGTGTGCCCTTTATCCATTCCTGAAAATCCAAAGTGTGCCCTTTATCCAGCGTGCTCTTGTGCAGTGACCACAAAACATATCCCCATAGCTGAGACATTGTCAAATACTCAGTACTACCAGTAGTGAATGTGGCCTGTAAAACTAGCATTCCCCCCTTTGCTGGTGGACCTAAAATATTTAGTTCGGCATTAGCTTGGACTGAATTTTTCCTGTTTTTTGTTTGTTTGTTTGTTAACGAGTCAGGCATTGATTGGAATTAATCGAAATTTTCCATGGAGTGCATTTAGGAAGAAAGGATAGCCTGTTTGACGCTGTTACTGTGCCTAGAAAAGTGTGTCAGTCAGTGTGTATGATATGGTTTTCAATGGATGATGTATAAAATACTGAAAGCATTAGGCATGTAGGAGATGTACTGGACAGCCTGGTGTGCTGGTTTAGTAACTGTACATGTTCTGTCCTTAATTGGTTTAAACATCTGATTATTGAGTATTATAATGAAACACAATGCAGAGTGAATGAAAAGCACCACCAAACAAGCATGGGGCTTGTAAACAGTGTTGTCCTTAATTATGTGTCATCCTTCGTTATATCTTCTCAGTGTGGTCCTTGCACAAAGTCAGTGATGCCATCAAACAAGCTTGTGGCTTATAAACGATGTTGTCCTTAATTATGTGTCATCCTTCATTATGTCTTCTCGCTACGCCTTCCCAGTGTTGTCCCCGCACAAAGTAAGTGTCATGATGCTGCGCAGTCCATTGCATTTTGTCCTGCGTTGCGGTGTGCAGGACTGTGGATCGCGAAGAGCAGGCCGAGTACACCTTCCTCGCTGTGGCCACCGACAGCGGCATGCCAGCTCGCAGCAGCACGGCCATGGTGCACATCATCGTCCTGGACCTCAACGACAACCCCCCGCACTTCATGCAGCCTTCCTTCAACTGCTACATCACCGACCAGGCCCGGCGCGGTCAGCTTGTCACCAAGGTCATGGCCACCGATGCTGACGACTCCAACCAGGGCGAACTGGCTTACTCCATCATCGGGGGAAACGAGAAACAAGCCTTCGGCATCCACCCTATCACCGGACTGATCACCGTCTCGGAACACCGCAAACCTGACTTCAGCCCAGCCTACGTTCTGAATGTTTCCGTCAGCGACGGGGTGTACACGAGTTTCGCTCGAGTGGTGATTCAAGTCAGGAACACCAACCAGCACGTCCCGCGTTTCACGAAGCAGAACTACTACGTGGAAGTGTCGGAGATGATCTTGCTGGGCATGAGCGTGATTACGGTATCTGCCATGGATGCCGACCGTGGAAATTATGGGATGTTGACCTACACACTCCCCAGTCAGCATATGTCGACCTACTTCTCCATTGATGCAGATACTGGTATGGTTGTAGTACTATGTGTGTGTGTGTGGATGGTTGAGGGGGAGGGTCTGGTCTTTTTGACAATTGTACTGACAAGTTTTGATACAAAAGTACTTATTTGCTAGATTTGTACAGTGTGTTTATTCCAAAACTAAGCTTTTGGGGGAAGGTGGGGGGGGGAATATTGTGTTCAGTTGTTAAATCAGATTTTGATGAGTGAGTCTTGCTCAATGCTGCAGTATCATTTCTCTATTTCTCTATTTCTTTTATAGAAGAAATGTCAGAGATGTTTGAATCAACATGGAGAATTGAATGGATGTTTGGTCTTTCAATACCAGTAAATTTATGTTGTGATTATGATTGCTCATTTTCCCAACCACACCCATTTCCATGCATTTTTTCTTATTTTTCTTTTCTTCCTCAGGTGAGATAACAACTCGACAGATTCTGGACAGAGAGAAAATCAGTCAGTTTGAGCTGACAGTGATTGCAACAGACAATGGTGGTCAGATGGGCTTCGCCACGGTAACAGTGGTGGTGAAGGACGAGAATGACAACATGCCCCAGTTCATGATGGATGAGTACCGGGCCAACATCCACTTCAATGCATCCATCAACACCAAAATCCTTCAGGTAAGCAAGGACAGCGTGCCCTAGTTCATGATGGACGAGTACCTGGCCAGCGTCCACTTCAAAACACCCGTCAGTTCAACACTAAAATCCTTCATGTAAGCAAGGAACAACATTGCCCAGTTTTGTGGTAGAAAGGTAGTGAGCTAATGTCCACTTCAACTCATCCATCAGTTCTACACCAGAATCCTTCAGGTAAGCAAAGGACACCATGCCCAAGTTCATGATGAATGAGTACTGGGACAACATCCACTTAACACTTCAATCAGTTGTACACCAGAATCCTTCAGGTAAGCAAAGGACAGCATGCCTGTGTGGTAGAAGGATACCAGGTCAACATCCACCTGAGTGCATCCATCAACACCAGCATACCTCTGGTAAGCATAGGGACAGCTTGTCCCAGTTCCTGATAGAGAAGCACCAGGATGATGTCTTCCAATGCCTCCAGATCATGATCACCAAGATCCTTTGGGTAAGCAGCTGAAGAGATAACATGTCAGAAATAAATGTTTTGTTGGTCCTGGCTGTCAGATGAAGTGTAAACTTGTACACATGTGGTGTGTAGCTGAGATCAAGGAGTTTTTATGACCACATACAGCTAATAAAGACTGAAACATTTCTTCAGAAATTGCTCTCTCAGTAAGAATATGATTGGTGGATGTAACGACTCACCGTGTTGCAGGTGAAGGCACAGGACGCAGACCTGGGCACCAACGGCCGTGTTCGCTACATGCTGCACACCGGCGAGGACCCTGATGTCAGCCAGCTCTTTGCTGTGGACGAGGACACTGGCCACATCACCGTCCAGTCCAGCCTCATGTTCGCTGGTCAGTGCATGAGAACGGCCGTGCGGTCCATCAATATCCTCTCCGCTCAGACCACTTGTTTGAAGTCATTCATCCTTTACAACACTGTTGAACGAATCTAGCCAGTGCACAATATTTTGTTTTTTGTTCTCCATGAGTGATCATTCTTTGCAGTTTCTGCTGTATCCTGTGTATTTCATTAGTTAACAGAAAGTAAGTTCTAGAGCTTCTTCTTTGTTGCATCACTGTAAGATGAAAGATTTCATGTTCAAAACAAAAACAGTCGTTTTTTTGTGTGTGATATTAGTTTCATCTTCTTCAGAATCACCATTGAGAAATCAGGCAAGGACATCTGATTTGCAAAAGTTCCCATTGTATGCATGTGTTTAGGAAACTACTTTTCAAAACTTTTTTTTTCTTCCTTTTTTATTTTATTTTATTTTTTACATTTTTTTTTCTTCTCATTTTTCTGAAAACAGTCAAAACCACTTTGACAATTGTATTATGAATGTGAAAATATCCTGTTTTATAGTTTCTGCTGTCAAGCAATAACTTTACGATGGTGTTGATGTCCGCCGTGCTGTCCCCTGTTGTTGCAGTGAACAAAGTGTACCAGTTCTTCGTGCGAGCCCGCGACCGAGGGGAACCTCCGTTGGAGAACCACGTTCCTGTGGAAATCCTCGTCATGGGAGCCAGGGACACCCCTCCCTCCTTCCCCAATGCGCAGCGCTCCTTTTTCATTCACGAGGATGAGCCGGTAGGGGGCATCATTGCCACAATGCGTGCCGAGAGTAAACTCCCCTTGTCGTACTCCCTAGTCCCTGGTATGACCAACAGCAGCAACAGCCCTGCCGTTTTTTCCGTGGACGACTTGGGCCAGATCCGAATCCTACGAGCTTTGGATCGGGAGATAACTCCGTCCTTCACCTTGGCCCTGAAGGCACAGACCCAGACCTCGCCTCCCTTGGTCGCTCACATGGACGTGCATATCCAGCTGCGAGACATCAACGACAACTACCCCCAGTTCGAGTCCAAGCCTTACATGGCCACGTTGTTGGAGAACTCGGAGGTGGGGTCCAACCTCATTCAGGTGAAGGCCGTGGACGCCGACCTGCCCCGGAAGCTGGAGTACTCCTTCGGCCCTGGGATGGAGCACATGGCCAACATCTTCACCGTGGACTCCAAGACCGGCTGGATCAGTCTCCTATCCAAGTTGGACCGGGAGACGAAGAGCGAGTACAACCTGTCCATCGTGGTCACTGACAGCGACGATGACACGAGGATGAATGGCCGCGGGGTGCAGCTGACATCCTCCACCAGTGTCATCATTACAGTGACGGACTACAACGACAACGCTCCACAGTTTGACAAGAACGTTTTCTCCACAGCCGTCAACGAGGGGGCACTCCCTGGAACAGTGCTCCTTTTGCTGACGTCCACGGACAAGGACGTTGGGGTGAACGCTGATGTCACTTACTACATTGTGAGCGGGGACCCTCTGGGCCAGTTCCAGATCCACTCCACCGGGGAGCTCTTTGTCAACAAGGCGCTGGACCGTGAAAGGCGCGGACTGTACCGGCTAGGGGTGGCGGCCACTGACGGGGCGTTCGTGACGTACTCAGAGGTCATGGTCACCGTGCTTGACGACAACGACAACGCCCCTGAGTGTCTTGAGGTGAGTGAGTGGAGCTGTAGCTGTTGTGAATGAAATCAGCGAAAGCCTTGCTGTGTTGTGCTGGTGCCACAGCTTGTCTTGTCATCTCTTTCTTTTGAGACATTCTGCAGGGTTATGTGATTGTTCGGTACAGACTCTAGGATTGGGCAAAGAACGATTGGTCTGTGCTGGTTTTGTCTTTTCAGTGGGAATAGGAACTTTGGATTTGTGCTACACCTGCCTTAATTTGCCAAGTTACAAAGAAAGCTTTGAGATTGATAGATGCATTGGTCTATCAGGGCAAAAGGAGTTTCGAGACTGCATATGCAACTACTGTTAGCAGTGTTTTGGAGTGGTTGTGAAGAAGTTGCATGTGAACAAGATCAGCAGGAAGTGCTGATCAAAGTGTGCACAATGAACAGAGAAAAAGAAAAAAGACATCAGCATAATTATTGCCATGGCAGGTTTGAGAAGACAAAAAATAACAGAAGAGGTGTGTGGACTGCCCTGTGGCAATGCAGATTCAATCATGTGTCTTATCAATAATCCACTGACGCAAATTGAGCATAAAACTTATATTAGATATGCCACAGATATCATAAAATGTTTCATTTTTTTGTGTGCACTGATCTATATTTTAGTTGTTTTTGGGGTGTTTGTTTCAATAACTCTTGGCGTGATTTTTCACCCATGTCACGTTCCAGCCATTTGTGGGTGTCATTGAGAACAAGGATGTAGCAGTCGACTCTTGGCATGATTTTTCACCCATTTCGCTGTTTACGTTTCAGCCATTTGTGGATGTCATTGAGAACGAGGATGTAGCAGCCGGCAAGCCAGTGGCTCATATTCGAGCATCGGACAAAGATGAAGCGTCCACTTTGAACGCTCGCATCCAGTACACCCTTGAAGGGGAGGGCGCTGAGAAGTTCATGCTGGAGAAGGAGTCAGGTATGTCAGATTTGTTGCGATGCTGGGTTGGAGCCAAACGCAAAAAGATTCAAAAGAACGCTTGTTTGTTATGACACGGACACACAATATGCAAACTTTCTGGGAAATCCCCTTAATGCTGGGTTGGAGCATTAAGTTGCTTAGAGGGGGTGAAGTTATTTTGAAAGTCGTCACTGGTACCAATGATAAGCTGTTTTTTACGACTGTAAAAACCCACTGAATCTGACTCTCGTGGTCTGTTCGAAAGGGATTTCAGGCTGTTTTATGCCAACCCATGGTTTCATTTCCATTCATTTGTCACAGTGTACAAGCATTGAATGTTTGAGATTTGTTGTTGCTATGAATTTTTAGTTATATGGAAATTTCCCTTGCGGCAATTTGATGAAGTGCACATTTGCATACCGTCAAGACTGGATGCAGCCTTCCTGTATGACTGGGGACACTGCATGTGCAGGAAAACAGCTGCATACACAGATCTGTTGCCTTCTCAGATGGGTTGAAATGGAGAAATGGTATACCGAGTAAAAAAAATGCTAATAATAAAAATGACAGTTAAAAAA
Organism: Alviniconcha marisindica; assembly: GCA_018857735.1. Classification (NCBI taxonomy): domain Eukaryota; kingdom Metazoa; phylum Mollusca; class Gastropoda; family Provannidae; genus Alviniconcha; species Alviniconcha marisindica. Next base: position 103,446 of record JABMCL010000004.1, read on the forward strand.
AGATCCAAACACTTTCAACATCAATTTGTTGTTGTTGTCATTTTGCTTCTCAGAAGCATTCTAAAGAGCATATCGTGTGTCCAGATTACCCTTATAAATGTTCAGTAATCTCTGTTGTCCTCTTGCTGTCTTGCCCTCATATGGCCCTACTGGTTGACTGGGCGTAAAACACCAGGTTACTTACTTACCTCTTGCTGTATTGTTTTTGCAGGTGTGCTACGCACTGCAATGATGCTGGATCGTGAGACGCAGCAAGAGTACCTGCTGGTTGCCACGGCAACTGACGGAGGAGGTCTGTCCTGTGTCACAGAGGTCCGAATCTTCCTCAGGGATGTCAACGACAACCCACCGGAATTCACTGGCAACTTCCGTGACACACTGACCGTTCAGGAGGATGCACGCGTCAACACGCTTCTGACACGCGTCACAACAGTGGACAGAGACACAGGTCAGTTGAGATCTGCTGCTCGTCACTACTAAAGACGGTTTGTAGCATTAGCCCAGCCTTGTGGTACTACCACTGGAGACAGAAATAAGTTTACCATTCTTTTACCCAAAGTAGGTACTTTGAATATTGAAGCTGTCTTGTAGTTTTTAGTCCAGTGAGATGCACGGTCCCACACCTGATGCCTCAGATGAAGCCTGGCTTCAGTTCATTCACCCGTGTCCCTTCTCTGCAAATGCAACCGACTGTATCCCCCTGCGATGAAACAGTCTTTTATCTAGTGCCACTGACAGTACCTTGGGATTTGTCCAAACAGTCCTGACCCTCCTTCAGTGTGTTGAAACAGTTCCTTGTGTGTGGAGTCGGACAACTTTTTCTTCAAGTTTGTCGTACAGAAAGTTTAACAAGCCCTACCTCCCTGAGGACAATTAAGACATCACAACATTGCTAGGTGTCGGAATACAGGAGGAATTGAATTTGTAAGATCAGTCGCAGAATCAAGAATAAAAACTGCGTATCCGTAGCTGCAGGCAGTAGCTTAGTTGATTAACAGCCGGCATGTTCTAATAAGTGGTCATCTCACCAGTGTTGGAGTTTGTGTGTCAAGTGGTCTTCTCACCAGTGTTGGAGTTTGTGTGTCAAGTGGTCTTCTCACCAGTGTTGGAGTTTGTGTGTCAAGTGGTCTTCTCACCAGTGTTGGAGTTTGTGTGTCAAGTGGTCTTCTCACCAGTGTTTGGAGTTTGTGTGTCAAGTGGTCTTCTCACCAGTGTTTGGAGTTTGTGTAATTAACAACCTTATTCATCACACTCATTGCACAAAGTGTGTTTCACTTTTGTTTTCGTTCTCAGGAATCAACCGCAACACCGCCTACCGATTGATGGAGACCCATCCAAGCGTGTTCAGCATCGACCCGAGGAGTGGAATCGTCAGCCTGGTTGGGACGCTGGATCGGGAGGAACACCCAGAGTATAACCTCACAGTCGTGGCTTACAATGAGGTAAGGACAACACGGGCTTTTCATCATGCACCCAAGCCTGAATATCCTCTGTGTGTGCCATAGTCTGTATTTTAAAATGTCTGAATGCTGGTTTTCAGTATGTGTATTTTGAACAGTTGGAGACGGGTGGAGGGGGTGGGGGGCGGGAATTGTTGGCCATGTAGGTCTCTGCTGTTGTGTCCCTTGTTCTTTTGACATCAGTCAAATGCCGTTGCTTGGTTTTTGTGTGCTTCTTTAGCACTCAGCACACCTGTCATCAGCATTACCCACGATCCTTTTGGTGTGTTTTGTCGTACTTCTTTGTTCCATGTGGGGAATTCAGGTCGCCTTACCTGGGTAAGGCACAGCAGCCTCAAGAGCAGCGCTACCCATTCCCGTCAGTGTGTGCAGTGTTTGCCTGTGTCCAAACAATGGTATGGCTGCCGGTGTTTAGGATTTTTAACGAGTACAGAGATGTTGATGCATGCGATCGCACACGGGGGCTGTACGGACACCGTAAGAGAGTCTGCACCGGAAGTTGACTCTGGGAGAAAGATCCCTTGCCGCACCGGGGACTCGAACCCAGGTCAGTATTGCGCCTGGCTTTTCAGTCGGACGCTTTACCAAGTGAGCCATCCTGCCCCTGACGACTGCCCCTGACGACTGCCCCTGACGACTGCCCCTGACGAAAGATCCGAACTTCTAAACGCTGCTTTGGGTTTCAGATTTCCCCCAAGCTGTCGGCCACAGCCATGCTGAGGGTGGTGGTCCTCGACGTCAACGACAACCCACCCACGTTTGAGCGAACCAGTTACTACACCGCCATCAGCGAAGCGGCCCAGGTGGCCACGGTGGTGGCAAGGGTGCGGGCCACCAGTCTGGACATTGGCGCCAACGCTGCCATCACCTACACCATTGCCGCCGGCAACCAGCAGGGGAAGTTTGCCATCGGAGCCCAGGATGGTGAGAGAGAGATTTTTTCTGCACATGAAATTGAAAAACCTGGGAATGTCATGGTTGCAAAAAGTAAAGCAGCTTCCACTGGGATGTTCTGAGGATTCCGTTTGATGCTGGCTTGTTGCTTGTTTGTCTGTTTGTTTGTTTGTAGAGAAAGGTATTTTCAGGCATGTTCTGTGAAATTGTTTTTCAAGACTACATGTGTGGAAGATAGTTGTGTATTCCTGAAGAAGACAAATGTCTTTCACCAGTTGTAATTTTTTTAACTAAAATTGCATATATTTCAGCTGTGTTGCATCCAAAACCATGACAGTGAGGCAGTTTCTGGTTTGTGGTTTGATGACCTTCGTTTTCCCAGATGTGGTTCTATACTGTGGGATTTAAGATTGTGTTTGCTCGTCCTGTTGTGACCCTATCTGGTTGCCAGGACATTCAAATCCAGGAACTAAGTAAATTGTCTGTTTTACTTTGTCTGGAAGCAGATGTCATCTTACACCCTGTTACTAAATGGAGTTAAAGAAATCCACCAAGTAACTGATTTGACTGACTTTGTTTCTCAGTGGTAATGATAACAGCACAGAGGCCAACAGATATAATTATCTGCCATTGCTACACTCCTACAGTATTACCATACATCAAGAAGCTGATTATGGAAAATATCAAAATAAAGAGCATAAATGCGTACAAATGGGTAAAGCCGCACATTACTAAAAGTAATGAAAATGGAAAAAAACAGAATTAAGGCAAAACAAACTAGAACATTTTCCAGTGGACAAAAATACAAATGGAAACAGGAGAGATAACTCTGACGCTGACTGTTCCCACTAGGTGTGCTGAGGGTGGCAGAACCACTGGACCACGAGCTGTCCCGGGAGTACTTCCTGACCATCCTGGCACGGGACCATGGCTCACCGCCTCTCAGCAACACGGCCATCGTCAGCATCAACATCACAGACATCAACGACAACCCGCCACGTTTCAGCCAGGATGCCTACTCGGCTACTGTCAGTGAGCTGGCACCAGAGGGAACGGAGGTGTTCAAGGTATTGTATCGTCTTCTTCTTCTTCATGGTAGCTTTTATATAGCACTGGCACTGTTCTCCACTCTTGTGCAGACTTATTGCACTCTTGTCATATGCAATCCAGAATGAGAGACTTGCGTATTTTAGCGCATTTTTGAATATCCACTGAAGTGGTGTACTTACAGCGCTGTTTGGTTGTTACATGGCTAGTGCCAAGTGAAACTGCTGACGTCTCAGGGCACATTCTGTGTACCACCACACAGCCACGCTCCAGTTTACAGTGTCATTCATTCAAAGCCACATACGTAGGGTGCATGTGTGTTTAGCTGTAACCTGCTACCTGCACCTTTGGCAGAATGACCAGGATCTTTTTCAAGAGGCATTCACTTTCTTGTGGAAACAAAAAGGTCTTCAGTTTGTTTTGAGAAAATGCATGTTGGCTGTTCTTAAACAGGAGTGATACAAAAAGGTTTCTTTCCAAATTGGAGACCAGAGCAAGTGAAATGGTGTGTGTGTGTGTGTGTGTGTGTGTGTGTGTGTTTTGTACATGTGTGTGTGTGTGTGTGTGTGTGTGTGTGTGTGTGTGTGTGTGTGTGTGTGTGTGTGTTGTACATGTGTGTGTGTGTGTGTGTGTGTGTGTGTGTGTGTGTGTGTGTGTTGTGTGTGTGTGTGTGTGTGTGTGTGTGTGTGTTTAACAAATACAAATACAGGCCAGTTGCAGCATTAATGTTCCTCTGAAATTTGAATGACATGCCAGAAGGTTTGCAGAAGGCTCCATTTCTCTTAATTGCAATCAACAAGATTCTGGGATAGTCTGTTTATGTCTTCTTCCCACATCCTGCAGGTGATGGCAACAGACGCAGACAGTTACGCCAACTCCGTGATCACCTACAGCATCATTGACGGCAACCCCTCTGGCAACTTTCTCATTGGTCCTCAGGATGGCGTCATTCAGATCTCAGACCTTCTCGACAGAGAATCGGTAAGCCTTTCACTGTGTTGCAGTTTGTGCATACTGCATATGCTTTACCTGTGTTTATTGGTTGTTGTTTTGGTTATGTGTTTTTAGTAGGGTATGTGTTCTTTTTTGTTGTTGTTTGGTATGGTTTAGTATTGACATAAAATGTACTTATTTTAATTTAGGTAATGTTCAATTCTTTTGTGAACATACACACTCAGAGAGCAAGGATTTACCTCTACATTAATTATTATGGCATTGCTGCCAAAATATTTTTCCAATCACATGATTCACCCTGATATAACCACAACGGTTGACGGGGCGTAAAAAACACCAAGTTATTACTATTGTTATTACCTCCACATGAATATTCAGAAATCTGTACATTCAACATGCACTTTTTGTGATACACATCTGGATTCAGAAAGTAAAGATTTTCCACTCCATCATAAATCATTATGCCATTGCTCCCAAAATATTTTATTCATCAATTCAATATTCAGATCTGTTCTGCTCTGTCTTGGCAAAGGGTCCATATGCAGCATTGTTTTGGTGCATGGAGCCAGACATTATTAGCTGTGGTTACGACCTTATTATCAGTGGTGATGATATTTAGTGATGATGACCTTATCAGTAGTGATGACATTTAGTGGTGATGACCTTATTATCAGTGGTGATGACGTTTAGTGGTGATGACCTTATCAGTGGTGATGACGTTTAGTGGTGATGACCTTATTATCAGTGGTGATGACCTTATTATCAGTGGTGATGACGTTTAGTGGTGATGACCTTATCAGTGTGATGACTTTAGTGGTGATGACCTTATTATCAGTGGTGATGACGTTTAGTGGTGATGACCTTATTATCAGTGGTGATGACAGTTATTATCAGTGTGATGACATTTAGTGGTGATGACCTTATTATCAGTGGTGATGACTATTACAGTGGTGATGACCTTATTATCAGTGGTGATGACCTTATTATCAGTGGTGATACTTTAGTGGTGATGACCTTATTATCAGTGGTGATGACGTTTAGTGGTGATGACCTTATTATCAGTGGTGATGACGTTTAGTGGTGATGACCTTATTACAGTGGTGATGACCTTATTATCAGTGGTGATCGACGTTTAGTGGTGATGACCTTATTATCAGTGGTGATGAGGTTTAGTGGTGATGACCTTATTATCAGTGGTGATGACGTTTAGTGGTGATGACCTTATTATCAGTGGTGATGACCTTATTATCAGTGGTGATCACGTTTAGTGGTGATGACCTTATTATCAGTGGTGATGAGGTTTAGTGGTGATGACCTTATTATCAGTGGTGATGACCTTATTATCAGTGGTGACCTTATTATCAGTGGTGATGACCTTATTATCAGTGGTGATGACATTAACAGTGGTGATGATCTTATTATCAGTGGTGTTGACATTAACAGTGGTGATGACCTTATCAGTGGTGATGGCGTTTAGTGGTGATGACCTTATTATCAGTGGTGATGACGTTTAGTGGTGATGACCTTATTAGCAGTGGTGATGATGTTTAATGATGACGACCTTATTATCAGAGGTGATGACATTAACAGTGGTGATGACGTTGATGGCAATGATGTGTCCTCAGGTGGAGAGGTTTGCACTGACCATTCAGGCGAGAGATTCCGGCAACCCCATGCTGTACAGCACAGCTGTTGTCAGCGTCGCAGTGGAGGACGCCAATGACAACCCCCCTCGCTTTGAGAAGAACAACTATACCGCCCAGGTCCAGGTATGATCAGCTTGGCTGCTTGGCTATAGCTTGCTGGCTTTTTGTTGTTGTTTTTTGGGTAGGGGTGATTTCACATGTGGGATTTGGTGCTATGTCTTTCATTCTCATTGTGGGTGTAGGTGTGGGATTTTCCCCAGCTCTTTTGCTTTGTATTAATTTGTCGGGTTTGATTTTCTTGCTGGCATATGATGAAGAAAGGGGATCCCCTAAATATGTAGGGAGAGAAAAAAGTGAGTTGTGTTTTGTGTTTGGTCTTGACATGTTGGCACTTTATGGAATGTGTGTGTGTGTGTGTGTGTGTGTGTGTGAGTGTGTTTTTCACATCTTTTTTGTATTATTATGTGTGTGTGTGTGTGTGTGTGTGTGTGTGTGTGTGTGTGTGTGAGAGAGAGAGAGAGAGAGGAGGGGGGGGGGGGAAGAGCAAAAGACTTCAAAGTAATGTAGAAGTAAAATAACATTGGCATGGGAAATGTAAACTGAACGTCACAGGAACTGAAACTGGCGTAGTATTTTCCTCAGTGTCATTCGACTCAGAACTGTATGACCTGTTTTGTACACAAACAAAACATGCTGTGCATTTTTTCCATATTTTTTTTCACTCAGCGGGTTGTCTTTACGGATGTGAGTATGGAAGGAATGCCCCAACTAACGGTAAAATAACTGGAAATCTTGATGCATTTCAAGTGGCATGGAAGTCTCACCTTAATTGTTTTTTGACTCTCATCTTTTTGTACAGTGTTAATTTTGAGTTTCTGTAAGGAGTGTGCTGAACATTAATTTGCCTCTTTTCTTTTAACCAGTTCTTCCATCTTGATGGTATCATTTTGAAATGTGGTGATGTCCAATACTTTTCTTGTTGTTCAGCTTTTGTTTCCATTTCTCTCTTTTATTCCAGTGTTTAGAGATAGTGCATAGGTTTCGCCTTTCCTAACATCCATGATGCATTTTTATGAGATTTAAGTTTTTTGGTAAGATCATTTTCTCTCGGCTCATTGGCTAAGACCACCACCACCCCTCCCCCTCCCCACCAATGTTTTTTTTTGGGGGGGAGAGAAATTGATTTTATAAGATCAGTCTTTTACATGGGATAAATTCATACAAATATTGAGGCAAGGTTTTTGAAAATGGATCGAGTGTTACAGGTTGGGTGGTCTGTCAATATGGTTTGTCTGGAGACATAACTACAGTTACTAGGGTGATCAACTCCTCCAACCCATAGGATTTAAAATTGGGGTGGGGTGGGGTTATACCCAGTCGCCCGTGATGATTATATCAGAGTGATGCATGTGCAAAAATCATGTGAGCCGGTTTGGCCTGGCGGCAAGACGTTATGCTGGTAAGCAGAGGGACCTCAGTTCGAATCCGTTTCGGCTCTCCATTCTCTTCAGAAGTTGTGGTCTGTGGACGCTGTCTTGTGACTTTGTCTCTCACAATTAATGCAACATTAAAATGGCTCTCATCGCTGCCCCTAATAAGCCTTGTAGTTTCTGTGGACATTAAGCACCATGTTTACTTAAAAATCATGGGCATGAGGGGGAGAAAAAAGGGGGGGGGGGCAGAAGGGACAAAGCAAAAAAAGCCAGCGCCAGCAAAAGGACCACAACAAGAGGCAGACTTTTGTTTTCTTTCTGAACTACCCAGTTGTCATGGTTTTAATTCTCTTCTTTTCCAGCAACTTCACCAATCGGTTCTCTGTCCTTTACTGTCTTTGTGTCAGATCCCGTCACTCTTTTGAGTTGAGGTTTATTGCCTTAGTCTTGTTTGCAATGCAGTTGCCGTCAAACAACGTGCTTTGTGTCTCTCCTGCTTGTACTGCTTGTTTCACACTTCGCTATATTGTCACTTGACATTACCTTCATTGCTGTGTGAAATGTCCCTGCGGTTGATTCCAATGCTGCGAAGAATGTTAAAGGGGATCCCGAGCAAAGATGCAGTTTGGCGTAAAAATGTAGATGTGCAAACAGGTCCATTTGCAGTCTTCCTTTGCTTGTATAAAGAAAAATTGTAACAAAAGTACATTTTGGCTTTAAAATTGAGGTCCCCAGAGTGCAGCCATAATTATGTTGGTTCACTCTTTTCCAATAAAAAGCAGAAAAAGTTTGGCTCATGATGTAATAGACACTGTGTCACACATGGCAGCCTTGTTCATGAAGTCACGCACACAGACAGCCAGCACAGCATAGCAGCACTTACGGCTGTGAGTCAGGGCTTTCAAACATTCATTCTGAACAAACTGGACCATTAATCGACAGAAAACCTGCCGTGTCTTTGTATTCCATTCCTGTGGCTATGACTATGATACTTCTTGTGCTTGCAGTCCCCTTTAACTTTGTGCAGTGCCTGGCAGTGTTGTCAGGTTGATGAAACTTGAAAGGTAGCAGTGTGACAGAACAGGGAAGGGGGAAGATTTTATTTTTTATTTTTAAATTGCCTTCCTCTTCTTCCTTCTCAAGCCCAGCAAGCATGCATGACATTGGCATTGACTGATGCATCACAAAACTGCATTTAATGGTCCGCAGACAGCATGACATGATTTTTTTAAAGTGCTTGCAGTTATTGCTGTAGGAAATTCCATAGAGTAGAATTCACAATGACTAGTTCCATAACAGTGGTGAGAGAAAAATCAACAGCTGTCATCAGGCTGCTTGTAAATGTGAGAAGCATGGTGCCGTCGCATGAAGCTGGTGTTAGTTGAATTGAGATTTAGGTTTGCCTTGTCCTGAAGGTTTTTTTGTTTGTTTGTTTTTTGCAGGTTGGTAGGGGGGGGTGGGTGGAGCTTAGATTACTGCACTGTATGTGAATGTTGGCTGCACTTTGCAAAATAATTGCATGTGAGGGGGGTGGGGAGGGGGGTGGAACGGGAGAGGTGGGTGGGGTGGGGGGGGGGGGATTTACATTTCTATGCATGTAGATTAATAGCATGAGTGAAACAAACTAGACACTGACAATATGAATCAGTGACAAACCTTTTTGCTTTGGGGGATTTACAGTACAACTTTGTTGTCCCCTTGGGGAAATTCATTTGTCAGCAGTAAACACAACAAAACATAAAACGTCCCATGTATATAATTATGATGGGGAGTGGGGATAGCTCAGTGGTAGGGTGTCGGACTCATGATCAGAAGGTCACAGGTTCAAGTCCCCACAGGAGTGGCAGAATCTTTTTCTCCATGGTCAGCTTTCTGTGCTGACTCTCATGTTGGTGTCCAAACCACATCCATGTTACTGCAGTAGCATGTTGAAAATCCCACTCATTCTGCCAAAAGCGTAGATGGCAGGCTACAGCTAAACACCCATGCACCCATGTATGTGGCTTCAAATGAAGTGTCACTGTAAACTGGTGCATGGCTGCATGGTGTACACAGAACATGTGTGAAGACGGTAGCAGTATCACATGGCACCAGCCATGTAACAACCAAATAGTGCTGTATGTGCACCACTTAGGCAGATATTAAAAAATGCGCTGTAGAAACAGATAGTCACTCCTTTAGAATCACATGCAACATAAATGCAGTTAGTCTGCTCAAGAGCAGAGAAAAGTGCTAACACGCACACGCATGCACGCACACACACACACACATTCTTTTGGAGAGGTGAAGATGACTTTTGTGTTTGGTGTCACTTCATGTGTGTGTATGTGTGTATTTTGACAGTGCCGATTGCATTTGATGTGCTGTATTCTGTACCGGTACACTTTCATAAATTGTTGAATTCAGATGTTTATAGCATCAGTATTGTTTGTTGTTAACAATTTGGCATGTAGAATCAATGCAACTGGTTCTAATAATTGTGTTTCCTTTTTCTTTCTTTTTTTCTTTTTTGGGGTGTTTTTTGTTTGGTTGGTTTTCCCTCCTGTTTCTTCTTCGGTTTATTGCCTTCAATTTTCTGTTTTTGTTATGCTTTAATTGCATTTACACTCGTGTTCAGATTGTTAGATTTGTTGTTAGCAGAATTCTGTTCTGCTTAAAAGGTTGTGTGTGAAGCATGTGTCTAGAAGTTTTGAAAATTTGAATGGTTTTATTTGTCTTCTTCACTTCTGTTTTGATGAAAGCTTAATTCATTGAAATTGCCCAGGTAGGCAGGTAATGTTTTGTCAGATGGTGTCAGCCTTGTTGTGCCTGTAAAAGCTGACCAAGCCACCACATGTAGTCTCAGTGTCTCTAAGTACTCCTTGTTTCAACCACAATCAAGATGCAGACACCGAATGAATTAATTGTCTTCGAATGTTGTACTGGAGCAAAGTGCAGATATTTGGCAGAATTTCCATTATTAGGCATGCTACTGACCAAATGTTTTTGAATGAGTGATTTGAGAAACAATACAGTGACCTGATGACTGAAAGATGTGGATAACAAAAATGAATATGAAAGCAGTATTGTGTCCTTTTTTAAGACAGATGTCTGTGCAGTGGAATACACAGTTTAAAAAACAGGGTACCAAAGTAGCTCCCTATGAAGTTTAAGGCAAAGGTCAGGAACTGTGTGAAAGTTGAGGTGGTCATCCTGGGCTCCCGTCCCTAATAAGCCTAAGGTTTCTGTGGACATAAAGCAACACTTCATCATCTTCATCTTTACGACACAAGTCCTGTTTAGAAAAAGTCTATTATGCTCTGCTTTATGCTCTGTGTCTCTAGGAGCAGTTCGTTGATATTAAGGGAAAGTGAAAAGAGGAGTAATTCTGATGTTGTTTCTACACTGCTTTAAAGGGGATTACACTGTAGCTGATGGAATGACTCGTTAAGTGCCTGCATAATATGACCAGCTAGTGGGCATGATGTGTAAGAACTACCTAGTCTGATTGACACGCAGGAGTGAACAGACCTGTACCTCACTTTCATTATGATTGACACACAGAGGAACAGTCCTGTACCTCACTTTCATTATGATTGACACACAGAGTGAACAGTCCTGTACCTCACTTTCATTATGATTGACACACAGAGTGAACAGCCTGTACCTCACTTTCATTATGATTGACACACAGAGGGAACAGACCTGTACCTCACTTTCATTATGATTGACACACAGAGGGAACAGACCTGTACCTCACTTTCATTATGATTGACACACAGAGGGAACAGACCTGTACCTCACTTTCATTATGATTGACACACAGAGGGAACAGACCTGTACCTCACTTTCATTACCCCCCCTTCCCTCTTCCCTCCCAGAGACCATTTTTGACAGTGGAACAATTTGCATGCATTGTTGCAGGAGGGACGCCGGACAGGTATTGAAATCATGAAGTTTACGGTCACTGACTTTGACACATCTGACAACGGATCTCCGTTCACTTTTGACATCGTGGCTGGCAACAGTGACGGAGAGTTCCATGTGGACAACGACGGGGTGCTGTCTACGGCCGGAAAACTGTCCAAACAGGTGAGAGGTGGGGGGTCAGTAGCAGCGGCACAGATGGAGTCCATTTCAGATGAGCAGGGCCGTTTGAGTAAATACACATGTGGGGGTGTCACAAACGCAAATATAAATAGAGATATATTATATATACATGCATGCACATTATATACACACACATGCATTGACTCACATGTATGCATGCTGTGTGTCTCTCTCTCTCTCTCTCTCTCTCTCTCTCTCTCTCTCTCTCTCTCTCTCTCTCTCTCTTCTCCTCTCTCATACTCATAGGATATATTATAACCCCCCCCCCCCTCCCCCATCTCTCAGTAATACTTACATTTGTTTTGGGTTCTATAGGTGAAGGAGCAGTACCGACTGACAGTGCGAGTGTTCGACAGTGGCACACCACCATTATACTCTGACACCTACGTCACAGTCCACGTCGTTGACGACAGCGTGTACCCACCAGAGGTTCGAAACCTCTCCATCCACATCAGCTCCTGCATGGACGCTTTCCCTGGCGGCGTCATTGGCCAGATGGAGGCTCGTGACCGTGACCCCTACGACACACTTTCGTTCAACATAGTGTCACCCAATCGACACCTGTTCGACGTTCATCGAGACGACGGTCGTCTCATTGCCCTTACCGGCCTGGACGAAGGGGAGTATGTCGTCAACATCAGCGTCACTGACCAGAAGTTCACACGCTTTGGTCGGGTGAGTGGACAAAAGTGCAAATATTAATATGCTTTGGGGGGTTTGGTCAGAACAAAAAATGAGTTGATTAGTGAGTGATAATGAATACATATAATTTATTCTTTGATTGCAGTAGTAAAAGCAGTTCTTTGTGTTGAAATGATGGGGGGGGGGGGGGGGACAGGGAGAGGATGCTGTAAGTGATTGTTAGACAGGGAGAGGATGCTGTAAGTGATTGTTAGACAGGGAGAGGATGCTGTAAGTGATTGTTAGACAGGGAGAGGATGCTGTAAGTGATTGTTAGACAAGGAGAGGATGCTGTAAGTGATTGTTAGACAGGGAGAGGATGTTTTAACAGCATTAATGTTGGTTTTTATAGACAGTCTTTTGCTGTGATTCCTCGACCTTGATGGTAGCATTGTTAAGCTCCGTGCTTGACTGACATAACACCAGGCTGTCTCCAAAGACGTGCTACTGGTGGCCAAATTCTTTGAAGCTGGGAAGAGTTGGAACGTATGCTAGATATGCACTGCCCCCACTAAAGCTGTTCTGCATAAAGTTGGGCAGCAGTCTTGCATCTCACCTGTTTTTCATTTCCATGATTGTTGAGGGTAGATTGTCTGTGAACTACTGTATGATTACATCCATAGACTTCTTCTTCTTCTTCTTCTTCTTCTTCTTCTTCTTCTTCTTCTTCTCTCCTCTTTCTTCTTTTTCTTCTTCTTCTTCTTCTTCTTCTTCTTCTTCTCCTCATCCTCCATCTCCTCCTCCTCCTCCTCCTCCTTCTCCGCCTTCTTCTACTTCTTCTTGCAGGGTAGCATGACATGGGAAGAATTCTCTATTCCTATGCAACCAGGTTTTGGTTTTAGTGGTTTGCCCCAGCTCAATAAACTTGCCTAGCTGGCCGTAAGAGGGACTTTGGCATGCTGACATCAGCGTGTCTGCTAAATGGCGCACACTGAAGGAGATGTACGCTTCTCTGTGCACAGGTCTTGGTGACGGTGGTGTGTATCTCCAAGGAGATCGTGGACAATGCCGTGACCATCCAGTTCGCCAACATGATCCCAGAGCAGTTCTACGCCAGCTACAAGAAGGACTTCCAGCAGGTGGTCAAGCAGAACCTGAACGTGCGCCTGAACGACGTGGAGATCATCAACGTCCAGCCATCCGCTGACACCATCCAGGCCAGCAACAGCAACCGCCCGCGACGCAGCACCCCCGACAACGACCTCGACGTCCTCTTCGCCGTGCGCAAGTCCCTCGACCGCTTCTTCAACCGAAAGTCGCTGAAGCGTAAAGTGCAGAAGTTTGTGGACGAGCTGGAGATTCAGCTGGGCGTGCGGGTGATCCGGGTGTTCAGCGACGTGTGCACCAAGTCCACGTGCGAGACAGGAACGTGCGTGGGGAGCGTGGTGTTTGACGACAGCAACCTGGTGCCCGTGGTGGTCAATGGAGAGAGCTTCGTCTCCGCTCGCCACTTCTACACCCACCAGTGTGTCTGCCTGGAAGGTGAGGCGGATAATGCAGGTGACTGCGTGCTTACTGCTTGCTGGGTTTATTAGCTGATTGTTTAGCTGGTAAATTTTAACCCCCTTTGCTGCCCCACTTTAACCCCTTTGCTGTCCCAGCCTGTAAAATTCTGGGCTTTAAAATAGCACACAAACACACACCTACACACACGTACATGCACACACACACACACACACACACACATGCAGACACACACACACATGCACACACACACACACACACACACACACACACACACACACACACACACACACACACATGCACACACACACGCACACATCACACACACACACACACACACCATGCAAACTATATTTTCCTTCTTGTTTTTGTGTCTTGGAGGGGATGGTGTTTGCTGCAGTTTTAAATGTGTTTTTTTTTTATCACCACAGAGAAGTGCCAGTCCAAACTGTGCGGAGACAAGACATGCCAAGCATACGAAGTGTGCGGCAAAGACGTGTTTGGCGACCCAGTCTGCCAGTGCCCTGAGGGGCGGAATGGACCGCAGTGTCAGAATATCATTCCTCTCTGCACTGGCAGCAAATGCCCTGTCGGTTAGTGCTAACTACTTTCTCAACTCTCACATATGTTGCTTTTTTTTGCTCTGCTTTGACAAAAGTAAAGGTACGGCATTTTACCGCTCAGTCATTGAAGATGTTGTTCAGAGATGTATCTTTTGATTGCGTTTTTGACTTTTTGAAAGAGATCAACAGTTTGGGAAAATTACAAGTTCTTTTGTTACATTTTATGCTTTTAGTTTTACCTACTTTTTACCAGTTTTTTTAATTGGCAATGTACTTGTAATATGTAGACATTTTTGGCATGTATTGTGGTCTGACAAAATGTCTTTTGCCCGGATGTACCCATCATGGTTGACTGGGTGTTAAGAATCTATGTTCTATCTGTTTATCTATTTTGTGAACTACTTCTCTGCATAGTCTGTCACTTACATCATTTCTCTGTGCATGGTTCCAACTGCAGTATTGACAAGGGTCTCTTTGTCTACAGTGACTGCTTGGCTTTCTGTTCACTGTGCACACTGACCCTTTATATCATTCCCCAGAATGAAATTTGAAAAGTTATATAATCACAACCAAAAAGCAACAGGTTGATTATCTTTTCTTCTTTTTTTTAGTATTGTATCATTATGATGATGGCTTTTGTTTTCAGAGAGACCAATGACATTCTCTGGCCGAAGCTACGCTAAGTGGACGCTGGGACACCCAACCCAGAAGCGGATGTCGTTGTCGTTGAGGTTCCGAACCCGCCAGACATCGGCCATTCTCATGTATGCCAAGGGACAAGTGGACTACAGCATCTTGGCTGTAAGCAGCAGATTTGTATGCGTTGTGTGTTGGGGAGATATGTTAATGGTGAGGCATGCCAGGTAGTACTGATTACAGGCAGTTTCGGTGTGTTGTTGCGTCCCTTGTAAAGATGTGTGATGTCACTGGTGCATATTAACTCCCTTTACGGGTCTGAACCTTCTGTATTTCAGTAGGAAATCAAGAAAAGTAAATACAAAAAAACTATTAAAAAAATAAACAAATAAAACTAATCAGCAAGTGAACAATTTGAACAAAGTAAATTACCCCAAAAATGTTTAGTATGCATACAGGTAAAAATGACCCGGAGTAAAAATGACACCAAAATGTTTGGTATGCATACAAGTAAAAATTACCCCAGAAATCCAGGGCTCAGGAGCTGTGTGAAAGTCGAGGTGGCCGTCCTGGGCTCCCGTCCCTAATAAGCCTACGGTTTCTGTGGACATAAAGCAACACTTCAACAACAACAACCCCAAAAATGTTTGTTATGCATACATGTATCTGCCAACAATTTACACCTTCTTAGCGATCTTTTTAGCCCCTCCACAATGCCAGATCTCTTACTTGCAGATTGAGGAAGGAAGCCTTGTGTACCGGTTCAACTGCGGCAGCGGTGAGGGTCAGGTGTGGGTTCCGGTGGACCTCAGCGACGGCCAGTGGCACCGAGTGTCCGTGGAGAGGACGGGCCGGCTGGCAGAAATCATTCTGGACGATGCGTACACCGCCATGGGAACAGCGCCGGGAGTTCATGAGGTGCTCAACTTGGATTCGGAGGAGGTGTACTTCGGCGCCAAGGTTGACATCCTTCGCAATGGCTATCGGGACATCAGCAAGGGTTTTGAAGGCTGCATGGAGGACATCAGGTATGGGGCTTTTCTCGGTCCTTTAATTAAAGCAACAGCAACGGTTGACTGGGAGTTTCATCAATAATTTGTTTCAGCGTATTTTGTATGGAGGTTTTGTAATTTATTATTAAAGCTTGGGTAGAACTTTGACAGACATCTTCCAGCGATCTTTGCTCTCTCCATCCATCATAACTTGTGCCACGAAGTTTGCGTAGCCCCAAAGATTTGGAATTATTCAAGTGTCCTGTCTTTTATTGTGCTCTTAAACATTTTATCTGTTATTAGTCTAACATTGTGTTTTACTCCATGAAGAAGGAAAACGGTGATTCGTTTTTTTATTATCTTCCGCATATTCTCTGTTGATTTAAAAAAAAATGGAAACAAGAATGACTGCTAGCGTTCTAAAACAAGATCCAAACACGTAAAAGGTTCAAAAGAACACTGTTTATTAGGACAAACCACAACATGCAGATTTTCACACTTTGGACGTGAAAACAACACAGCTCTGCCAAAAACAGATAAGCGTTAGCTCTCCGTCTCATTTTTCATCGTTTTTCACCGTTTAACTGTTGTTTAAGTGTCATTTCGTAACGTAAAGGGGGTTATCCCCAAAAGATTGCATTTTGTGTTTTGTCCTGATAAATAGCGTTCTTTTGAACCTTGTATGTGTTTTGATTCTGTTGATTTTAGTCTGTTTGCTTGTCAAGTTCGCATTCAAGTTGTATGTTTATTTGTGTTCACGTGTACACCAAAACACGAGTGTACCTAACCCGTTCATTGTGGTGTGCAGGATGTTCAACGTGCCACTGCCGTTTGTTGGCGGCAACGACATCGCCCACTCCCAGGAGTTTGAGGTTGTGGAGTTCCACTGCAAGGACAGCAACACCAAGGCCATTGGCATGGCCACTGTTGGCACTGGTGTTGGTAAGTACTTTGGGAGGGATGGTGTGTGTGTGTGTGGGGGGGGGTCCCTTCCCATTCAACAGTCCTCAGTGGCTATTATAGCCTAATTGTCAGCTGGGAGGGAAGTGTGTGTGTGGGGGGGGGGGGGGGGGGATTTTGGAATCAAGCCTTGCATTCCATTCCCGTTCAACAGTCCTCATTGGCTATTGCAGCCTAGTTGTCAGAAGGCTGAGTCGGTCATTATGTCCTACAACATTGTAAAAGTGGGGTTATACTTAGATAAGAGAAGGAAGAAAAAAACTCCAACAATCACGTGCACATAGAGCAAGCCGAGCAATTTTCAGAACATTCCATGCCGAAGTCAGTCTTTATGTCCTGTGGCGTGCAAAGCTAGGTAATATTTACATAACAGAAAAACAACAAAAACAGTCACATGCACATGGGTAATTGTATTTGCATAAGAGAAAGGAAAAAAAAACTACAACAATCACACGCGCATAAAGCAAGCTGAGCAAATTTCAAAACATTCCTGGCTGAAGTCCGTAGTCAGTCTTGATATCCTACAGCATGTAACAAGCTATATATAATACTTACATAACATTACAGGGAAAAACCCCACCAAAAAACCCCAATCACATGCACACAAAGTAAGCTGAGCAAATTTCAGAACATTTCTGGCTGAAGTCAGTCTTGATGTCCTACAGCATGTGACAAGCTGGGTAATACTTACATAACAGAAGGGGGAAAAAATCACATGCACACAAAGTGAACTGAGCAAATTCCAAGACATTCCTGGCTGATGCATTTCGCTCTGCTCCCTTCCAGATGCGTGCAGCAGCTCTCCGTGTCTGAACGGCGGGGTCTGCCAGTTCTCTGGCCTCAACAAGTACATCTGCCTGTGCCGCAGTCGCTTCAAGGGCCTCAAGTGCGAGCTGGATCCAGACCCCTGCCAGGACTCGCCCTGTCACAACCAGGGTATGCTCACTTCATCGTCCTTCTTTGGCTTTGTTGGTGGCCTCGTTTTCTTTTGTTTTTAATGTACGGTTCTACTTATGATAATAATAATGGACAGCTCTTTCAGCGTACACATCTCTTTACAAAAGGTCAGTGCACCAGCACGTCTTCTTCATCAAGTGTTGCTAATGTCCTCGGATATCAGTTGACATATATTGTTGTATCATGAATTGCCACTTCAGTTAACCATAGGTTCTCAGGAAGTTTTCCCTCAGTTAACCAGGTTTTATGAAAAACTGTCCACTAACCAGCTGTTGATTTTGATTCTGGACTTCAGGTCTGTGCCGAGTTGACACGGAAGCCCCCAACACCTTTACCTGCCGTTGCCCTGGCAACCTGCTGGGAATGCGCTGTACCTACGGGTTTAACTGTCGACCCAACCCCTGTCTGCATGGCGGTACCTGCATTGAGGGACCCACCTCCGCTCTCTGCCACTGCGCTCCTGGCTTTGCTGGTAAAAACTGCTGACGTTGGGGTTTGGTGGGGGAGGGGGGTCTTTTTCACCATTGTACCATGGGAACTTCATCATCCTGAAGACTTAGTCTCTTCGAGAAGTAGGGAGACCACTTGAGGGAGAAAAAGAGTGAAGGGAAATAAATGACTGAGCAGATACACTGGCAGGCAAAGCAACTCTCATTTTGATGTCATGATATTTGATTCTCTTTTTCTCCAAATTGATGTCATAACCTTTTAGTTTCCCTTTTCTCTCCAAATTGATGTCATAACTTTTTTTTCATTTTCTCTCCAAATTGATGTCATAGCTTTTGTCTCCCTTTTCTCTCCAAATTGACATCATAGCTTTTGTCTCCCTCTTCTCTCCAAATTGATGTCATAACTTTTGTCTCCATTTTCTCTCCAAATTGATGTCATACTTCTTGTCTCCCTTTTCTCTCCAAATTGATGCCATAACTTTTGTCTCCCTTTTCTCTCCAAATTGATGCCATACTTCTTGTCCCCATTTTCTCTCCAAATTGATGTCATAACTTTTGTCTCCCTTTTCTCTCCAAATTGACGTCATAACTTTTTCTTCCATTTTCTCTCCAAATTGATGTCATAACTTTTGTCTCCAAATTGATGTCATAACTTTTGTCTCCATTTACTCTCCAAATTGACATCATAACTTTTTCTTCCATTTTCTCTCCAAATTGATATCATGACCTATGACTCCTTTTGCTCCTGCTCAGGTCTGTACTGCGACAAGACGATCGACGCCTGCGACTCGGCGCCCTGCCTCAACGGTGGTGTGTGCCAGGGGGTTGCGGGCGCCAGGTTCCAATGCAACTGCTCGGGAAGCTACACCGGCAAATACTGTGAGAACCTGGACCTCAGTCCCATCACTTCCAGTCCCAGTGGGATCAGCGCCGAGGAGATCTATGGCATCATTGGTGAGTTCGGAGTTTTCAGCATCTGTCCCCATCTGTGGCATTGTTGGTGAGTTTGGGGTTTACAGTCTTTGTACCCTTCTGTGGCGTCGTTGGTTAGTTTGGGGTTTTCAGTCTTTGTACCCATCTGTGGCATTGTTGGTGAGTTTGGGGTTTACAGTCTTTGTACCCTTGTATGACATCATTGGTGAGTTGGGGTTTACAGTCTTTGTACCCTTCTATGACATCGTTGGTGAGTTTGCGGTTTACAGTCTTTGTACCCTTCTGTGGCGTCGTTGGTGAGTTTGGGGTTTTCAGTCTTTGACCCCATCTGTGGCATTGTTGGTGAGTTTGCGGTTTACAGTCTTTGTACCCTTGGATGACATCATTGGTGAGTTTGGGGTTTACAGTCTTTGTACCCTTCTATGACATCGTTGGTGAGTTTGGGGTTTACAGTCTTTGCACCCGTCTATGACATCGTTGGTGAGTTTGGGGTTTACAGTCTTTGTACCCTTGTATGACATCATTGGTGAGTTTGGGGTTTACAGTCTTTGTACCCTTGTATGACATCATTGGTGAGTTTGGGGTTTACAGTCTTTGTACCCTTCTATGACATCGTTGGTGAGTTTGGGGTTTACAGTCTTTGTACCCTTGGATGACATCGTTGGTGAGTTTGGGATTTACAGTATTTGTACCCTTGTATGACAACATTGGTGAGTTTGGGATTTACAGTCTTTGTAGATGTCTTAATGCCCTTCCGTGACATCATTAGTGAGTTTCGGGTTTACAGTCATTGTAGATGTCTTTGTACCCTTCTGTGGCATTGTTGGTGAGTTTGAGGTTCACAGTCTTTGTACCCTTCTGTGACATCATTGGTGAGTTTGGGGTTTGCAGTTTTTGTTGACATCTTTGCACCCTTCTGTGATTCAGACTAGGTTTTTTTTCTCCATCCCATGAATAGATAAAATAAAACTGCCTGTGCAGGTGTGGTTGCTGGTATCATTCTGCTGGTCATGATCTTCGTCACGTGGCGTGTGTGGAGGAGACGAAAGAGAGAGCGAGCTCGTGCCAGTGTGACCCCAGGCATTGCCAATGATGACAGCGAGGTCATGCTGAACGGACTTATGAAGGACTCGTCTGACCTTAAGCGTAAGGTCAGCAACCCTGACCTCTCTGTGCCCATCCGTAACATCCCGTCACAGGTGAGCAAGCATTTTGTATGGATGTACAAGCAGTGGGGTGGGCAAATTACAATTAATGAATGTACTTGTATTTAATCTTATGATTGTGATTATTGGGGTGGGACGTTTGTTTGGAGTTTTATTTCTTTATTTCTGTATACTTCGTTGTCCTAATTTTGAACTTTTCCCATGGGAAATTCAGCTCTCTTCTTTTGTGAGGAAAAGCCAACAGCAAAACTTGCACTGCACTCCAGACGTAAGTACAGGAGATTGTGTGTGATCTCTGGAGGTTTTATGTATCATCCTGTTGTCCTTGTCCGACCGCACACGAAACACTGTCTCATTTCGGCCACCACCCACCACCAGCTCCCATTCATCCTGTCTGTTAATTTTGTCCAGAGTGCATGTCTCATTTGTCCAGACTGCATGTGAAACACTGTCTCATTTGTCCAGACTGCATGTGAAACACTGTCTCATTTGTCCAGACTGTACGTGAAACACTGTCTTGTTTGTCAAGACTGCATGTGAAACACTGTCTCATTTGTCCAGACTGTATGTGAAACACTGTCTCATTTGTCCAGACTGTATGTGAAACACTGTCTCATTTGTCCAGACTGTATGTGAAACACTGTCTCATTTGTCCAGACTGTATGTGAACTACTGACTCACTATTTTGTCCAGACTGCATGTAAAACAGTGTCTCATTTGTCAAGACTGTATGTGAAACACTGTCTCGTTTGTCCAGACTGCATGTAAAACAGTGTCTCATTTGTCAAGACTGTATGTGAAACACTGTCTCATTGGTCCAGACTGTATGTGAAACACTGTCTCATTGGTCCAGACTGCACATGAAACACTGTCTCATTGGTCCAGACTGCACATGAAACACTGTCTCATTGGTCCAGACTGCACATGAAACACTGTCTCATTGGTCCAGACTGCATGTGAAACACTGTCTCATTTGTCCAGACTGCACGTGAAACACTGTCTCATTTCAGCCACCACCAGTTCCCATTCATCCTGTATGTTGTTTTTGTCCAGACTAACTGTAAAACACTGTCTCATTTGTCCAGACTAACTGTAAAACACTGTCTCATTTGTCCAGACTAACTGTAAAACACTGCACATGAAACAGTCTCATTGGTCCAGACTGCACCTGAAACACTGTCTCATTTCAGCCACCACCGGTTCCCAACCGCCCGGTGTCCTACACCCCGAGCACTCACGACTCGCTCAACGTCCTCAACAACCTCGACTCTGTGCGCAACTACGGCAGCGCCGCTGATGAGCTGGAAACAACAGGCACTCGGCAGCGCATTCCAGACTTCTCTGAGTACCTGGCTTCGTTCCACTCTGTCCCTGCTGGGTCGCACTCGCGGCCCTCAAACGCTTCCAGCATCGCCCCCAGTTTGCCGCCTCCCCCTCCTTCCAACCCCAACTCCGACACGGAGTCCCTTCAGAAGGCACCCTGGGAGTTTGAGTACCCCAACATCCTGGGCAGCTACGAAGGTGATTGTTTACCTGCTTGTTTTATATACCCCAACATCCTGGGCAGCTATGAAGGTGATTGTTTTATATATCCCAACATCCTGGGCAGCTATGAAGGTGATTGTTTACCTGCTTGTTTTATATACCCCAACATCCTGGGCAGCTATGAAGGTGATTGTTTACCTGCTTGTTTTATCTTCTTCAGGAGCCCATCTTTGTGATGTAGTGACTAGATGAAAACTGGCCATACATTTTTCTGTTATTGTTTTTTGTTTAATGTTTTTTTTATAAATTTATTTAGTTTTTAGTGTGTGTTTTGTTAAAAACAAAAATCTTAAAAACTCCATGCAAGTGACGTGGCCTGTGGAGGCATATTCCTCGGTGCTTCTCTTCTGCTTCCTCTCGCGCAGGTTCTCAAAGTTAGTCCTGGATGACACCATGTAAGCAGATTTGTTTTGGTTTCTTTTAGGTATTAATTCACCCTTTAACACACAACATACACATGCCAGCGTATGGCTCCGGCATAAACTGTTTCAATTTAAATGCATCCACACCACCTATTTTTATCTGTTTACTTTCTGTTTCTGTTCAAAATCTGCTGGTTTTGTCTTGTCCTAACAAATAGCGTTCTTTTCAACCTTTTATTTGCTTGGATTCAGTTTCAGTTCACCCTTTGTCACCTTATTCATCTCCTCTGTTTTGCCGAATCGTGCAGACGACAAGCACCGTGACAACCTGGCGAAGCACATGCCAGGACTTCACTCCCCAATGATGAACAACCGGCCACTGGGACGAGGCGCCGGCGGTGCAGCGGATGCCAGCTCTGCCAGCAGCCTGCCAGTGTCGGAGTCTGAGGACGATTTGAACGGTAAGGCGGCAGCGAGGCCAGCAAAGGGCCTTTCGAAGGTCCGTGTTGCGCCTGATAGAACGTGACGTTAGGCAGGTGTAGGATTGATACTCCACTCTCTGTAGCCTTGTCATAGGCTTGGCTAGTGACGTGTCGGTAGAGAACTAATGTGTTGGGGAACCAGCAGCAGTGGGTGGTGCCTTCCCTCCATGGGAGGTCAAAGAGTCATTTTCAGGACAGGTCTTCAAGTTTTGACAAGCGCTCAGGATTTGGAGCTGTCGTGATGTCAGTTCAGGCCTCCATGACGGCATATATGCGGCTTTCAGGTTGGCACTTTCAACATGTATCACGCCTCCCTGGTGGTACGTGAGGCTTTGAGGATGATGCCTTAGGCTTCCAGCAAGGCATTGGAGGCTTTCAGGGTGGCATTTTAGTCCTCCAGTCTGTATTTTGGTAGAAGTTTTGTGAAATTGATTTTCACTCCGCCATTACACCTTTACCCCCCCCCCCCCCCCCACCACCCCCCCCCACCTCCATTCCCACCCCACAGTTCCCTCCCCACTCTCATCTTTTTTTTCTTTCTTTCTCTGCTATGGTTGAGGAGAGTCTAGAGTTTGAAATTTGATTGTGTATTGCTAGAAGTATGAAACCCTGCTGAAAAGGGTCCAGGATGTATTTATGTAGCAAAAGACACATTATTTAGATTAGACTGCTACTCACTTGAAAGTGTATGGATGGGCTGGTGTGATAGCACTGAGAACTTTTAAGTTTTTTGTTAGTTTTTTTCTTTTCTTTTTTATTCTCTTCTTTTTTCGTGATTATTTATATGTTTATATGCCTGTGCATTTTCTTATTTATTGATACTTTTTTTCTATTTTTCTTTTCTTTCATTATTTTTTTTTTTTTTTTTTTTTTTTCTCGCTCTATATTTTTTCATCTTCTAGTTCATTTGTGTTCTTCCCATTTTCATCTGCTTTCAGCTGTGTATGTGGCGTGGTTTAATGACTGAAAGAACGGATGAAGTTAGATGTGGGCATGGTGTGAAAGATTCACTGCGAAGTATCATCTTCCTCAGGTCATGCTGTGTCAGCTAGCGCTCATGTCTTGATTCCTAAGTTTAGCAGAAACGATCTTACACCCACGGTACACTATTACTGTGGTACATAAGATCCTGTCTATGGACTTCAGGTTTCCATGTTATGGGCCCAGGCTGACTTGTGTTGACTTACTGAAGTTCATCAGCACTCTGTAGGCAGGTTCCATTATGCTTGCAATAACTTGGCTTTTGTCTCATTTTCTGACACATCTTTTTTTTCCTGAGTTGATGGTGAGGTTCATGAACTCATTACGACCATGATAGCATCATCAGTGAAGAACTGTGCACTGTGTTACGTTTGCTGTTATTTTCTCTTCTTCCTTCGTCCACAGTTCGACGGGCAAAGAGGAAAGGTAGAGACGCTGTTCCATGGCCTGACCTACTTATCTCCCGTCTCTGTATCTCTCACTTACTGCATCTCTTGGTTCAATACTGGATGTTGTATCTGTAACATAGACGCTTACATTACGAGATGTACAGAGTGCCTTATGAATGTTCAGTTTCGTGTTTTAGTCCTTTTTTACATCTTTCTTTATTATTTTTTATTTGTTTTTTTACATGCAACTTTCCCCTTCTGTTTTGTGGTTATTGCATTGTTTTAGATTCCAGCTGTTTCGTGGATGGCTGTTGCACTGTCTCTTTTCAGCCTTGGTATTTTGATTGCGTCCTTTTGCCGATCCCTGGCTTTTTGTGTGACACTGTCATGTCATCCCCTGTTGCTTGGGTCCAACCTTTTTTTTTTCTTTCTTTTTTTAACCCATCAATGTTTTCAACATGTACATGGATTTGCGATATTCTGACAAAGAAATGAAGGCTTGCAGAAACCCTCTTTGTACAGTCCTGACTTGTACCCTAAACAGCATGCGCTGCATGACTTAGGAGAGAACAGCCCTGTTGAAATACACCCTCAGATCCATGTCCACCTGTCGGTGGTCGCTGTCGTCTTTTGAACTACTTTACTTCCTTCGCCTTTTTCGTATGTCCTCCTACTGCTTCTTCTCCTTGTTCTCTTACCTCTTCCTTGTCTCCTCCTCCTCCTTTGTCTTCTTCTTCCTCTTTGTCTTCTCCTTCATCTTTGTTTCCTTCTTCTTTATCTGTACCTCCTTTCTGTTCTTCTTCTTTATCTGTACCTCCTTTTTCTTTTTTATCTGTACCTCCTTTCTTTTCTTCTTCTTTTTTATCTGTACCTCCTTTCTTTTCTTCTTCTTCTTTATCTGTACCTCCTTTCTTTTCTTCTTCTTTATCTGTACCTCCTCTTTGTTTTCTTCTTCTTTGTCTCCTCCTTCTTCTTTATGTTCTTGTTCTCTTACCTCCTCTTTGTTTTCTTCTTCTTTGTGATCTTCTTGTTCTCTTACCTCCTCTTTGTTTTTGGTCGTCTTTGTGTTCTTCTTCTTGTTCTCTTACCTCCTCTTTGTCTTCTTCTTCTTTGTGATCTTGTTCTCTTACCTCCTCTTTGTCTTCTTTGTGGTCTCTTTCTTGTTCTCTTACCTTCTCTTTGTTTTTGTTCTTCTTTGTGTTCTTCTTCTTCTCTTACCTCCTCTTTATCTTCTTCTTCTTTGTGACCTTGTTCTCTTACCTCTTTGTTTTTGTTCTTCTTTGTGTTCTTCTTCTTGTCCTCTTACCTCCTCTTTGTCTTCTTCTTCTTCTTTGTGTTTTTTCTTCTCCTTTGTTCTCTTACAATAGTTACATCCTCTTTGTCCCATCCTTCTTCTTTCTCCTTTAGCTTTTCTTTGCTCTGTTTCCTCTTCTCTGTCCCCTTCTTCTTTGTCTGTTTTTTGTTTTGTTTTCCCCTCCTCTTTCTCCTCGGTGTCTTCTGCCAGTTCCTCTGCCTTCTTCTTCACCTTTTTCTCCATCTTCTCCTCCTTCTTCTCCCGCTCCTTCCTTTTCTCCTTCTGTAGTCTTCCTGCCCTTCTCCATTAGCGTCTCTTCGTTGGCATCAACTCTTCCTTTGCAGCTTAATATAGGGATCGCCATGATACAGTCCACACAATCAGCAGAACATGGAAAAATAGTTTTTAATTAATCCCTGCAGTATTTGAAAAAGGAATGAATAGTTGAGCGTATGCAGTATGAACATCAACAACTTCTGCAGTTTGTTCACAGCCCTTGTTCTCCCAAATCTCCCAATACCCCCCCCCCCCCCCCCCCCCGGACACACCACCACCACCACCACCACCACAGCTATCATCACCCCCACTGCAGACTTGCTGCCCAAATTACTGGACTTAAGATGAAGAAGAAGAGGAACAAGTTTGTCTGCACACTCAGGTGGCCAGTCTGTAATCAGGACCCAATATCTGCGTGATTCTGACCAAACTTCAGTTGACAAGCTTTGGAGCAAGCCATCCGGAGAAGAGTGGAAGTTGCCTTTGTTTTTTGTTGGCTGCCACAAAACGCCTCTGGCATCAGTGCCGTTTGACAGACAGATGGAGTGGAAGAAGCTGTTACACACTCTAGCAGAATGAAAGCAGGCGAGGTTTTCAGCGTGGTGGGAGACGATGAACAACTTGCTCTGTGCTGATCAGAACTGAAGCAGAGTCCAGCCACGCCCACATATCAACAAGAACAATGGCAAAACCGACAATCGGAACAAAAGTGCTGTACATAATGCAGACTGTCTTTATTCCTTCCTTCTGAGAACTGGAAAAGAATGGAATGAGCAGCACCACAGGCAGCAGTGGAGTCAATTAACTAATGCCAGGGTTTTAGTTCCGTAAATGCAGATCCCCAGTAGTGACAGAATACTACTACTGTGCTTGATGATTGTGGTCACTCAGCAGGGAAGAGTGGTGTACAGTGTTGTAGTTTATTTGTGGAATTGGAGAACATTTTTTTTTTATAACTTGTTGTAAACTGTTGTAACTCGTTGTAAAATTATTCAGTTTAGTCGGTGCTTTGAGCCCAGTCAACCGCATAGGGTTATATCAGGGCCGACTTGTTGTAAAAGTGATGTGCAAAAGTCTTGAAGTTGCTAAAAAGAAAAGAAAAAAAAGAAGTTATTGATCTTTGATATTTAACACTCCGTGAACTGTCACGGTCACGTTAGTGCAAAGTGAGGCATCCACTCACAAGTACAACTCTGGTTCACAGTTTACACTGCACGTCACGTAAGTTACGTTTGAAGAGGAATGGGGGAATGAAGTTGAAATCAAGGCAGAAATTGGAAGCTAGTTATTGGATTTTAATGTCCCATCAACTGTATAGGATTGCCACAGGATGACACGAGCAGAAATTAGAAAGGCAGAACCCCTGGCAGTAGGCCAAGCACGTAAAGCTATATTTTAATAGCTATGAAACAGTCTTTAACTTTGTTGGGCCCGAATATGGGTAATCTTGGATGGTTCTGGATTCTCAGCTGAAACTGTGAAAGGGAGCTTGATTTCTGTATCCCCAATACCAAGTCTCAGGTTAACTTGCTAAGAAACAGATTATAGACAGTAGTCTCAGAAAAGGAATACCGAACGTAATTACTCCAAATGGTGTGATGACCGTTTTTTCAGAGGTGTGGGTGAAGCAGATTCCAGGTAACACCGCCCACCCCCCTCCCTTCTGCCCCCCTCCCCCTCTTCACACCTGGTCACAGCTGAGTGACCCCACATGGGCTTGGCTGACCACTGTTCAGCTACCCGAAAAGGGTTAGTGTGCACTTCGCAGACCTCTGTCCTGTGTTTCACACTCAGCGCACACTTGGAATGTCAGCACACCCGATGACAAACAAATATGTGTATATGTGTGTGTGTATATCCATGCACTGTGGATGTGGACACTGGGTTTATCTCAGTCCACACTTGGACTGTGAACACAACTGATGGCAAACTAATTGCATAGATGTACCAGTGTATATATATATATATACCCCTGCACTGTCGATGTGAACACTGTGTTTCAGACATTGTGTGTTTCTGTGCATTAATAATGTGGTTCTAGTTATGCACTGCTAGGTGCTGTGTCTGTACCAGATCCTCTGCATTAATTGACTATCATATCGGCCAGGATGAAATCTTGCGTATCCTCTCAATTTAAGTAAAAGTGACTGCAAAGCGATGAAAAGAAGTGATTGCTTTTGTCGTTTGACCGAGAAGGGCTCCGTACTGTATGTGTCCGTGCACAAGTAACTGGTGCAAAGGTTTGAATACAAGTGAGACGGGTCTTGCACTCACTGACACCAGCTGGACAGGGGGTTTCAGGGACATCAGGCCTCAGATTGTTCCGTCAGCAGATAGGAATTCCATCAACTGAGGAGCAGCCGGTGTCATTCTTGAGAAGAGAGTAATGGACAAAACTGTATTTAAGTTCTTTCAAGGGCAGGGTGGGGGTTTTCAGAGCTCAGGAGCTGTGTGAAAGTTGAGGTGGCCGTCCTAATAAGCCTTACGGTTTCTGTGGATGTAAAGCAACATTGAACAGGGTGGGGTGGGTGTTGTTTGTTTTTTTGGCGAGGGGGGTGGGGGGGGGGGGGTGTTGGCTAACAGGTTTGTGAACTTCCACAAGAAGTGATATTTCAGAATCTGTTGTCTGAAAATGCCTCCAAAGGACTTTTGCCAAGAGCAGAAGATTGTTTCATGTTTGCATGCAGTTTGTACAAACATATGTATGTAACTATTATACGCCTTAACCCCCTTTGTATTTGTGAAATATGTGTCTTCCCAAGAACTGTACAGTAATAACACCCAGACTGAATAACACGCGTAAATACAGTTATGAATGATCGTCATGCTGTGTATATCTATCGCCCTTCATTGCAACACGCCTCCTGCAGTTAACCTTCCCTCGTTCCCTTCCTGCACATACCATTGCTAATCAGTTTAACACTGAGTAAACCCAAACAATACAAAGGGTCACAAGGCCCTTAAAACCTGTGTAAAGTGTAGACATGTTTATCTGATCTATATAGTTAATTTGTACTTTTCTGTCATCGTTAACAAGACCTTTAGTGCTCATGCATTCAGTCACTGCCCTGGTGTCAAACCACCGCTTGTTCAGTGCATCAGGCAAAACCTGAATAATAATGATAATAGTGGGTACTTAGAGAGCCTAACCCACACAGGCCCTGAGTGCTTACACGTTCTGTAAATGTACATGTTTTCAAGATTTGACACATACAACATGAACACACGCGCATACACACACACACACACACACACACACACACACACACATGCACCACACACACACACACACACACACACACACACACACACACACATGACACACACACACACATCACACACACACACACACACACACCACACGCACATGCACACCACCACCACGCACGCACGCACGCACGCACGCACGCACGCACGCACGCACGACACGCACGCACGCACACACCACACCACACACACACACCACACACACACACACACACACACAACACACACACACACACAACACACAGCACACACACACACACACACATGAACACACACACACACACACACAAACGACACACCTGCACTCACATACACACACACACACACACACACACACATGAACACACACACACACACACACACACACACACATGAACACTCATGTACACACTCACGCACACACACACATGTATGCACACGCATGCACGCACACACACACACACACACACACACACACACACACACACACACACACACACACACAGAGTCGTATATCAGGACAATGGGACTGAAGAAAAGATTTTTAAGAGTGTGAGTGTGTGTGCGCGTGCCCATGTGTGCATGTGTGGTGGGTGCGTTTGTGTTATATGCATTAAATTTTGGAATTGAAGAGCTGTGGTTATGCAGCCAGCACTTGGTGTAGGGTGGCCTCGGCACAGCAGGAGTTTGGGCCCTTTACAGCGAACACCTAACCTGTCCGCCTTGGTATTTTACTGCATGTTAAGGCATGTGCTGAACATTTGACAGTCTAGGCAACTAGTTTAGTTGGGTTCGTTATTTTGCTCTTCTTTTCAAAAAATGATTATGGAGCAAACTTGCAAAATGGTACTATGGTGCAAAGTAGCGAGTTTTGAGGTTTGGTGTTTGGAGCTGCTTTTAAATCCCTGATGCAATTTTTCAAAGTTTGTTTGGAAGGTCTCAAATTTTACTTGCTCTGGGGTATTTTTGTCTCTTTTGATCTCCATGCTTTTTTCTTCTACAATATTTCATGCAATTTGTAAGTGATAAGGATGGGGTCCAAATCATAGTAATGATTTTTTTCTTTCTTGGATAGTTTCTATTCATATTGCACCTGAAGTAGACAGAACATTCTTTTTTGGAGTGCTTCAAACTAAATTCTTAAGAAAACAAACAAGTTTTATTATGTGTGTTTATTTTTACAACTTTTGTTACAAATGTTAAAATTGAAAATCTGACAGTTGCCATGATTTCTGTTGCAGTCTATCAGAATTGAAGAGAGATCTTGTGTAATATGCATTCGATTTCAGAAGCATCTGTTTTGGATTAAAGTAACTGCTAGCTGGAATAAATAGCGTTTAGTGCAGCTGTTTAAAGTCAAACTTCCCTGATAAAGCATAGCTTTTAAGGTTATTCAGACTTGTACAATACAGCGTGAACTAGTGTTTAACAATCTGGACTAGATTCTTGTAAACAGTATTAATTTTTGTTGTTTTGTTTTAATGTCTGTTGCATACTTGTTTGCAAGATCTGTAGATCAGCCCAGCTTAAATCTACTGGTTCTGTTTCGTGGGCATTGCTAAGAAACTATAGCAGTTTCATATATAGATAATAAACTATCATGAGACTGTTGTCTCATTGTTTTTAAGGGACTCTTTTTTTCCATTAATATTATTATTGACAGGTATTCTGAAATGTTTCCATGCGTATAACTGGGAATTAATTGTTGGGGAATGTCTTGGGTGTTCCAAGAGTGCAGGGTGGTGAGTACTGTGAAACTAACATGACAACCGGGCGCTGTTTCAGGCTACCACTGGGATACCTCTGACTGGGCACCACGGCCCTCACTTCCCAACATCAGCGAGATCCCAGCCAATGAGGTGGCCGACTCTTCCTCCTCCTCGCCTCCGAGCTACGACAGCAACGAGCGCGTCCCCACCTTGGCCGCTGCAACGGCATCTGCGGTGGACTCCATGACCCAGGGTATCAGCGCCATTCCTGACCCGGACTACATGACTGACTCTGAGTACGTCGGGGAAACGGAGAACGAGTTTGATTTTGACGACCGGGAGGACCTGCCGCCCAACTACGCTGACCTGCCCAGCTACGACCAGCTCCTGTCCCTGAGGGACCTGAATGAGAGCTACGAGTTGCCGCAGAACCTCAACGTGCACCCTGACCAGTACCTCCCGTACTACCACCACAACTTTGACCAGGACAGTCTGTGTGGCCTTCAGACGGAGGAGGAGGAGGAGAACGGGAACCTGAGCGACGAGCAGAATAACGAGGTGGACGCCGCGGTGGCGCAGAGCGTGGCCGAGAGGACGGCCCGCCGTCAGCCCGCGGGGCGCGTGTTTTTGTCCCCTGGTTACGTGACGAGCGGGGAGTACACCACGGACGTTGAGCCCCCGTCACGCACCTCCTACATCGACGACATGTCCATGAGCGTCGGTGGCTATACCTCCAATGCTTCTTGTTCTGACATCTCTGGCTTGTGTGAGATTGAGGACTCTGAGATCAATGCCAGCGAAGATGACAATGATGACGATGATGATGAAGACAATGATGAGAACTCCCCCTGCCTGCCTTCACACCTTCACACTCAGGTGTGAAAGGGTGTGAAGGGCATGTGGGGAGGTGTGACAGTGACGTTTGAAGAAGTGGAAATTACAGTGCAAGAAATGGCGCAGTTTCTGACTGCCTAGCAAGCTGAAATGCTGCTAGAACGGCAAGTAGGAACTTCTGTTTTATTCAAAGCTGAAACAAATTTGATTCCTTTTTCAGTGGCACAAATGAGCATTACAGTATGGAAAAACTGACACCTTGAATTCATTTCCTGTGTTAATGTCAAATCACAGTAGAAATTTGTAATTCAGTCTGCTGTTTGAACTACAGAATTCTGCTGGACTAAGATCCACACTATCCACAAAAGACAGCTTTGAAGGGGTTTGGAAAGAATGTTCAAAGACATTGGCTTAAGTTTCTTACTTTGCTGTTCAAAGCACATTTCATGTGCTCAGACCAAAGTGTACCAAGTGTAACCTAGATTCGTGGATTAACATTGTGTTGTTGTGCTTTACTTCGAGAAAATGTCACTTGTTGAATTTTTTTGTTTTTGGTAGGGGTGGGGGGGTTAAACAATGACATCATTTTCTACCTGGTGTTCCCTTGATTTTAATAACTATTTCATCAACAAGTTCATAACAGATGCAAGCAGTGTTGTTTGTCCATTTTCACATCTTGGCATAAAGTGTTATATGTAAAAATGTTATATAAAAAACTCCACCCATAAAGTCAGGAAACCTGGTCTTGAAAGAAGGACGTTTATGGTGAGGAGTTTGTTTTATAAAAACAGCGAACAGAAGAGATCTCGGAAATGATGTCTGAAACTTAAAACACGATTGACACCTTGTGAAGGGGATTTGAGTTAGGGGGTAGGGGTGGTGGGGGTACTGTAATATGTAAACGTGCTTCCTGCAAGTAACTCTGCAGAAAGAGGAGGGTGTTTGGAATCTGCCCTTGCAGTGCACTTTGTTTGAGGTAATGATCTGCACTTCACGAGGATGTGACCTGAAGTAGTTGTGGACGGTAAACATTTTGGCAAGATGGTGATACCTGTACTCAGTGAGGTTTGAAAGTTGGTATAATTTGGCCTAGCTGTGCACAAAAAGTCCATCACTTTCACAAAATCTGCCTGCACTTGGCAAGGATTGCACCTGACCCAGTTCCTTGACAGAAAGTGAGCGAGTTTGGTGAAGAAAGGGGGGATAATGGCTCGCACACTGGGTGCGAGTGCATAAAACTGAATAGTGTCCCCTTGGATTGGGTTAGTAGCTCCATGGAGCCATCGGTTTGATATCAAACTTCAGCCAGTGATATTCTTTTAACTGTGAACACCCTGTGTCTGAATTCTGTATCTTCAGCTGTTCTCCATTAAAAAGCATGTTATCCCCCCCCCCCCCCCAACCCCTCCCCCCCGCCCCCCCCC
Source organism: Alviniconcha marisindica (assembly GCA_018857735.1). Classification (NCBI taxonomy): domain Eukaryota; kingdom Metazoa; phylum Mollusca; class Gastropoda; family Provannidae; genus Alviniconcha; species Alviniconcha marisindica. The sequence continues at coordinate 136,312 of JABMCL010000004.1, forward strand.
CCAACTCCCACCTCCAGTCACCCTTCACTCCGAAGAAGCATCATTTTAGGTAACTTGGTCATATGTGGAAAGAAAAAGATAAGCAGATGAAGATAACAAAAGCAGCTGTCATGAGATTCATTGTCAGGAAAGATGAACCATTTTCACTGAGTTCCGTCAAGGATGTGCTGTATGCGTGTATCTCAGGAAAGGCTTCGCATGGTAGATTGTATTCATAAACTTGTGATGGATTTTTTTTCCCTCGCTCCATGTTTTGTGCTCAGCAGTTCTGTGTTTTGTGTCAGTGATAGCGGCATCTGCACTTCTTCGTGCACTTTGTTAAAAAAAATTGTCTTTAAAGGAACTAACCCTCACAAAATGTGTGTGCCCAACATGTAGAAGAGGTCACAATAAGAAGCTGAAATCTGGGATTGTGTTTGAAAGTTTTCTGTTGATTTTATATCAGATTTAGAAAACTGTATCCTGTATGAGTGATTATTCACATGATCCACTGTAGCTCAGATGTACACAGCACATCTGATGTGTACTGCTCTGGGTTTTTTTTCTTTCTTTCTTTTTTTTTTTTTCTTTTTTCTTTTCTTTTTTTCTTTTTTCTTTTTCTTTTTCTTTTTGTTGTTGCTTAGAGCAGTCTCTGTTGGGTCAGTCAGTGCAGTCAGCAAAAAACTTGCTCATTAAATTGGATACAAGATCAAGAAGGGGCATTCTACAGCCCAAGAAGGGGCATTCTAAACCAAATTTTTGTAAGTGTGTGGGACGAGGGGGGTTTCACCCATAGACCAAAACAGGTTTTCAAAAGACATGTTCCATAGGACAAAACAGGTTTTCAAAAGACTTGTTCCTTTAAAGTATGGTTCTATGTGCAGATGCAGAAATTGAAATGTTTTGTGAACAGTGTACATATTTATGTTGTTCGGTGTCATTGTGCTTATGTTTTTATCAGGTTGGGTCCCATGGAAAGTTTCAGCTTCCGACCAACTGATTGATGGCTATCATTCAGTTTGACTTCTGTTCTCAGAGTAATATAATGTTCTCAGTTTTCTGTTAAAGTTCAGATTTTGGGAGAGTGTTTAAAAAAAATCAATCTTTGTATTGATGTGTTTCATGCTTGACTGTCTATGATTAGTTTTAATGGAACTAGAGTCAATGATTACAATTGGACACTGTATTAATGACTTGATTCATGTTGCCATAACATTATTGATGATTGTTGGAATGGTATGAATGCCAAAATGGTTGTGCGTTTTTATTTGTGAATTGACTGTATGACTGTTGAGTGTGCAAATGAAAAGGCTGAGATTGTTAAAGTGATGTGAGCCATGATCAAATGATTTGTACCACACACAAAAAGTTTGACGAATCATCCATGGGGGTGGCCTGAGAGAGGTAGGCAGTGGATAAGAATGTACCCCAAAGCTGTGAGCCCATGTGTTTAAATGTGGACATTTTTACCAGCCCATGTGTTTAAATGTGGACATTTTTACCATCCCTTTTAGTCCTCAAAGTAGGTAACACAGAGCATGCTAGTTAGTTTATATCCTGGATACAATGATAGTCTGAATAGTCCTCAATAGGTAACACAGAGCATGCTAGTTAATTTATATCCTGGATACAATGATAGTCTGAATAGTCCTCAAAGTAGTCCCCAGTAGGTAACACAGAGCATGCTAGTTAGTTTATGTCCTGGATACAATGATAGTCTGAATAGTTCACTACATACTTAAAAACAACAACATTTGCTTCTTTAGTACAACAGAATGACTTGTATACATATATGGATTTGCATGTTTCCACAAAAATTAAGAAAGAAAGGGAGAAGAAGAAAGGAAAAAAACTTTTTTGTATGTTTGTATTTAAAGCAGACAAGACTTAGTCAATTGACAAGGGTAGTACAGTGGCAAAGAGTTGATTTGTTCATTAACTGAAATACTTCAGTACTTGTACTATTATACTAATGTAGACTGCAATGATGGAAGAAGTGCACACCTTGTAAATGTAGACCATCCTGCGTGTCCTCTGATCATCAGTTATCAGGAAGGCAGATCTCATTGCAGTTTTTTCACTGGTGTTGATAAAGGTTGTGACTATTTTGTACACATTTTTACATCTAGCACAATGTGATACTGAAGGCTAGATTTCTTCTTTTTTTTTTTTTTGCTCGCTGCAACAGTTACCTGTTTTGGGTGTAGTTTGACCCGTTTTCACCTGTATTCAGAGTGTGTTTCATGAGAGCTATTTTGGTCTGAAGACAGGTGAACTGTTTATTATTAAGCCTGTAGACTGCAACTGTGGAGCAAACACTGAACAAAGCTCTGGAAATATTTTCATAATCAAACTGTTAAACTGACTAGGACTCTCTCTCTCTCTCTCTCTCTCTCTCTCTCTCTCTCTCTCTCTCTCTCTCTCTCTCTCTCTCTCTCTCTCTCTCTCTCTCTCTCTCTCTCTCAGATTGTAAGAATAGGCAACTGCCTAAAATCTTAATCCTTGTGTAATAAAGTTCTGAGTTCTCTGTTTCTCTTTTTATGCTGCATTCCTGCACAGATTATCACTTTGTATTTCATTTACACATTAATCATGGCTGTTGGATTTCTGTTACATCTGGCTTAAGTTGCAACTGTTCAAAAAATAATTACATGGTGCTTAAGTTGGACAGGGCTTTTCTTTTTCATCATTTCTAGCAAGCCTACTGCTAACTCGCTTGTGTTGCTGTTTAGTCCTTGATACGGTTCATGTCTGTTGAATAATTAATTTTTATGGATTGCTTCATGGACTATTAAGGTTGAGATAAAGTCTGAAGCTCAGATCTGACTTTTTTTATGCACAAAGTATGAAATAAAAGTTTTAGTTGCAGATTCTCAAGTCATATCGGGAGAGAGCATGGCATAGTTGTGTTCCCAAAGTTTGTTAAAGAGTGTGTGTGTTTATCCTTGTTTCAGGCAGAATTTGATGTTGTTTAAAACATTCTTCCTTGGTGTGAAAGAAACACAATTTTGAATGTTTGTTGCACAGTCCTGTTTTGTTATTGGTGTTTGTTTTTTGTTGTCGTTGGTTGTTGTTCTTGTTTATTCTAATGCTGATGCTTGCGTATAAGCGGACATTTGTGCTTATGCTCTAGATGAGTTTGTCCTCTTTTCACATTTAAGTTTAGATCTTTGTTTTGATCTTTTTTGAGGTTAACTTTGACAACACTGCACTTAAAAGTAGATAGTGCTTGACTATTCTTTCGCATACAGTGTTGTTACACCAAATGCTACGCCAACAGCACTGAAAGAATATTGTTGCAACTCCGCTGGTGATTATCACATGCATATAGAACGTGTGTGTGTGTGTGTGTGTGCGTGTGTGCGTGTGTGTGTGTGTGTGTGTTGTGTGTGTGTGTGGGAGTGGGCGGGAGGATATAGGTGTGTGATTTGCCAGTTTTGCTTGCTTCAAGTTCAAAAGTGTCAGTTTATGATAGCATTAAAAAATAAAATTGATTATGTTCAGTTTATTTGCATTTTTGTGTACTTTTTAGTCTGCTTCAGTTTTCTTGTTTTCACAAAGTAAATCTTTTATGCTGAAAGGGAGTGAATGTATTTTTAGATACATATTAAATTTAATAATGTGCAAAAGATATGGATGATTGTGTTGAATTAGGATGTGCAGTGTTGTATCTTTTTTCTTTTTTTTAAGGATATGAAACAGAATTCATGATTTTTTTATTTTTTTTTCATTGTTTTTCATATTTTATTACTGCATGTAAAGCAAGGGTATTCAGTTGTGAACTTTTGTGTGTGGCCAAAACTGCCCTTGAAATTTTAAAGAAAGATTTTTGGTGCATTGATACATTTGATATTGTCAAAATAAATATGACAGAGAATTACAAAATTGTGTTTGTGTATTGCTTGTGTTTCAAAATTGTGTTTGGTTGTTTATGTATACAGTATTTGTTTTGTTTTCCTGTTCAACAGGCATGCATGCATACATGCACCCACACACCCCACCACCATCATCATAATCATTCAGTTGTCACTCCGCCTGTTAATAGGATATTAAAATCCAATTACCAGTTGTTAATTCCACAACTATTACTGATACTGAAAACATCCACCAATTAAGACTGATGCTCCCCCTTCCCACCTCCTACTCCCCCCCCCCCCCCCCCCCCCCCTCCCCTTTTTCTCTCTCCCCAACCACAGCAATATAGAACGAAATGTCTGCGGTCAGAGCTCAGGAGCTGTGTGAGAGTCGAGGTGGACGTCCTGGGCTCCCTGTCCCTAATAGTCCTTATGGTCTCTGTGGACGTAAAGCAACATTGAACTTGAGCACCAGTAGGTGCATCCCCCAACTGCGCATGGTGCTCAGCACTTCCTCCAATTCATTATGACCCCTAATACTTCCTCCCAGTATGCCTGACATCTTCCAAACACACCTGACACAGGAGACGTCCCCAATCATTCATGACACTGAAGACATCCTCCAATCACTCTTTACACTGAAGACATCCTCCAATCACTCTTTACACTGAAGACATCCTCCAATCACTCTTTACACTGAAAACATCATCCAATCACTCTTTACACTGAAGACATCATCCAATCACTCTTTACACTGAAGACATCCTCCAATCACTCTTTACACTGAAGACATCCTCCAATCACTCTTTACACTGAAGAGATCCTCCAATCACTCTTTACACTGAAGGCATCATCCAATCACTCTTTACACTGAAGACATCATCCAAGCACTCTACACTGAAAACATCATCCAAGCATTCTTTACACTGGAGACATCCTCCAAGCATTCTTTACACTGAAGACATCCCCAAACATTCATAACACTGAAAACATCCTCCACGCATTCTTTACACTGAAGACATCCCCAAGCATTCATAACACTGAACACATCCTCCAAGCATTCTTTACACTGAAGACATCCTCCAAGCATTCTTTAGACTGAAGACATCATCCAAGCATTTCTGACACCGAAGATATCCGTCAAGCACTGACATGCCTGACAATGAAAACATCCTCCAAACACTAGCATGCCTGTCACCTAAGACATCCAAGTATGCCTGACACTGAAAACATCTTCCAAGTATAGCTGACACTAAAGACACCACCCAAGTATTCTTTACAATGAAGACATCCCCGAGCATTCATGACACTGAAGACGACTTCCAAGCATTTCTGACACCGAAGACATCCTTCAAGCATGCCTGACACAAAGTAAAGACATTCTCTTAGCATGCCTGGACCTGAAGTCATCCTCCAAGCATGCCTGGCACAAAGTAAAGACATTCTCTTAGCATGCCTGGACCTGAAGACATCCTCCAAGCATGCCTGACACTAGTGAAGACATTCTCCTAGCGTTCCTGACGCCGAAGACATCTTCGAAGCAATCCTGACACAGAAAAGTCCCCCCAAGCGTTCGTGACGCCGAAGACATCTTCCCAGCATGGCTAACTCTAAAGACATCCCCCGAACATGCTTGACACTGAAGACATTCTCCATGCACTAGCATGCCTAACACTGAAGGTATCTTCCAAAGACTAGTATGCCTGACACTGAAAATCATCCAAACACGCCTGACACTGAAGACATTCTCCAAGCGTATCTGACACTCAGTGAAAATCATCCAAACACGCCTGACACTGAAGACATTCTCCAAGCGTGTCTGACACTGAAAATCATCCAAACACGCCTGACACTGAAGACATCCTCCGAGCGTGCTTGACTCTGAAAATATCCTCCCATTAGCTCTGATGTTCCGCTCGTCGCTTAGCGCTTTCTCCACCTAAATTCCTCTCCAGAGGATCCCGAGCGAAATTTTAGCCATCATGCAAACACAGACACAGACAGACGCACCACTTGCATCACACTATACGGCAGCCTTGTGAATGTCAGGAGACAGCATCGGGAGATTAAAAGAAAGAAAAAAATCAATGAAGCTTAGCTTAATGCATGTCATCTTGAATCTTTAAATTCTGACGTCAGTCTGGCTTTTGTTTCTGTCATAAAGTAGGTCCAGAAAAGAAAAAGAAGAAGAAAGAAAAAGAAAGAAAGAAAGAAAAAACGAAAAAAGAAAAAGAACAAAGGACAAAGAAAACAAGAAACAAATGACGTTAACTACTTTTCAGGTGTCCGACTAGACCAATCTGCCTGCGTTAACGGGCCCCTCTATTGAGTTAATAACAACAACAACAGCAACAACACACACACACACACGCGCACGCGCACACACACACACACACACACACACACACACACACACACACACACACACACACACACACACACACACACACACACACACACACGCAACTCAGTGACCGGCCGCTTTACACAGCTCTTATCGTCATTTACCCTACTTTATTTAAGACCTAGCCTTGGTGCTTAACGTCCACAGAAACCATGAGGCTTATTAGGGACGGGGAGAAGGGGGGAGAGGGAGATTATATACCTATCGCTACACTGTCACCACCAGAATGATTCCTGCATTAAGATGGGCAGCGATGAGAGCCATTTTAATGTTTCAGTAGGAAGTGATGGACAAAGTCACAAGACAGTGTCCACAACCACAACCTCAGTTTTTGAAGAGAAAGGAGAGCCGAAGCGGTATCGCGGAACCGAGGTCCTTCCGCTTCACTACCAGCCTAACGCCTTACCGCTGGGCCAAACTGGCTCAGTCACAGACACTGAGCTGGTTGATGAAGTGATGCTTTATGTCCTCAGATGTCAGTTGACATATTAGGGACAAGTTGTGACCAATGCCGAAGCACGGTGCAATAAATCTTTACGTCCATGGAAACCAGAAGGCTCGTTAGGACGGACAGTCCAGGACGTCCACCTCGACTCTCGCACAGCTCCTGAACCATGTGAGCTGGTTGAACTCAGTCCCGCTTAAATAATGGCCGCTTCTGCTGCTGATCACTGATCGGTAATGCAGAGAGAGAGAGAGAGAGAGAGAGAGAGAGAGAGAGAGAGAGAGAGAGAGAGAGAGAGAGAGAGAGAGAACTCGAACTCGAAAACTTTATTCTGTGACAAGGATTGTCACCAGGAGCGAGCGAGGAGAGAGAGAGAGAGAGAGAGAGAGAGAGAGAGAGAGAGAGAGAGAGAGAGAGAGAGAGAGAGAGAGAGAGAGAGAGAGAACTCAAACACTTTATTTTGTGACAAGGATTGTCAGGAGCGAGCGAGCGAGAAAGAGAGAGAGAGAGACTAGAGAGAGAGAGACTGAGAGAGCCGGTCCGGCCGGCCGTCACTGAGCAGAGGTCAGCGGCCGGTAAAACTGCATTATGACAAATACAGTATATATATATATATATATATACAACTGAACTGAATTGCCTCTTCGAGTCCGAGACACTGACAGAGGTGCGGCGAACCTGAACGGACTCCGTGGCGCTCACTAGTGAACTTTACTCTTCTTCTGCTTCTTCTTTCTGTTTTCTTCTTCTTCTTCATAACACTGGCAGTCAGTTTCTGTTTGTTCTGCTTCCTCAACCGTATTTGAACTGAGCTTTGGGGCCCGCCTCAGCGGCCCTGTGTGCGCCAGCTGATCGACAACGCTCTGCAGCGCGTCGTACCTATTCGACCACCTTCCCCCGCAGTCTTCACGTGCTTGGCTAATGTTTATAGAGGGCGCTGCGGAGCATGTGACGTCGACACCCAAACACGACCTCAGAAACAAAATAATGAGGACGAGCCATTACCGTCAGTCAGCGAAGCCGAGAACGCATGGGGCGGACATTGTTATCTGTTTGTTTGATGTAGATTTCACTCTATAGAGACTCCGGCGACACATTTGCTTCACCGTTATATCTGTTGTATGAGCTGAGTGTATCTGCAGCCATGGGCGAAAACGTTTGCTGCGGCTGCGGTATGTCCAAATCGGAAAGAGAAGTGCGCTCAAGATGGTGGATCGACAGTCCTATCAGTATCCGATGCGCTGTTGTGTTGACATTGATGACACTACCTACATGTTTTGGTTTGGAAGAGGCTGCACATCTGGAGAAAACTCCCGTTTCGTTCTACTGGGCCGAGGTCAATCTTACTTACATCGATCCGATCACGAATAAACAAGTACACGAGTCGTCGAAAGGAAAATACGGAGCGAAGAGCCTGGTAGAGCAGAGAACAGGCCTCGCAGTACATGTGCGGGACAAGGAAAATAAAACGCATGGCTGTAACGATTATGGAATCAAACTCCCGAAGGAAAAGTGGATTGCGTTGGTGGAGAGAGGAAACTGCTACTTCACAGACAAAATCAAAGTGGCAACTAAAAAGTACAACGCAAGTGCTGTTGTGATCTACAATAACGAAGACGAGGGTATAACAATAATGCAGCACTCAGGTAGGCCTACTACACTTGTACGTTGTGTAGAGTTACGTTGCTGTACGGGTTCAGTGAGGCCAGATTATCATTGTTCCTTCGCGTTGTTCTTTTTGGTGTGCTCCATCACAGTCACTTGGCCGTCTTGTTACCAAATTCTCACCAAATCATTTTTCATTTCACGGTTCACTGCTTAGTTAAAAGGAGAATCATTTGAACAAAATGAGTTAGGAATCGGGCACAATTAGTCTAACTGGCCTGCCAGATTCTAGTTATACCCCAAATTAGCCCCATCCGCATCTTTCTTCATTTAATTAATTCGCTGTTGGGGCATAATGTCCACAGAAACCGCTTAGTTGAGATTAGGGTTATTACTATGCTGGGATGAGGTATTGAATTATAACGTAACCTAAAGTTATAGACTCTCAGAGTGTTTGTGTGGCCAGAACATCCCTGTACAGCATGACTTTTTACACATATATAGTTATGTATTATTTACAGAATGAATGCTTAACCAAAAAATCCACCCGTTACTAGAGTTAATGCCATAATGGTCACAGTTATCTAGGTATCAGTTTTAGTCATGTTTCAAATTTGAATCTATTCAGTTGACATGAACAGTGTACATGGCTAAGTCAGGATTATATTGGAATTTCATCAAACACACACAGTCATATTCATACTAATACTGTAATACTAATAGTCTAAAGCTGTTGATAAACTCATACAATTTGTCTGGGATTCAGTAGTTTGTAATATAAATAAATTTCTGACTTCTTGCAGAGATATATCTCTTTATACTTTATAATTATAGATATAAAATGACATTTTAAATTTTTTTTTTTTTAACTGTTGTGTTATTTAAGTTTAATTATTTTAAAAAAATTGTCAGCTCTTGTTACTATGTTATTGTTAACACAATCTGTGAAAGTGTTGTACTGTTGTTTTGCCAAAGTGTGTGATTTTCAAAAGTTCAGCCATCCAAAGAAGAAAAAACTAATTTGAAAAAAGATTGACTCATTCAGTCATTGAGTCATTGTTTTGTTTTCTTTTGTTTGTTTTTTGGTCTTAGTGATAGTTATTTCAGCTTGTATGCATACGAAAACAGGACATTTACAGAAATGCCAAACCAGTGCGAACGCTTGAAACATGCCTTCATTGGATCAAATCCTGTGGGTGTCCCCACAGCCAGTCCAATGTCAGCAAAATTATCTCTTCTTTTTTTCCTTTTTTTAAAATCCTCAAAGTGGTCAGAATTTCGCAAACGAAAGGAGCACCTGGGCCAGTCAAATGACCATTAGCAATAATAGCAAGTGATGTGACATGCCCAATTGCTTTTTTAGAGCTGTATTAATTATCAGTTTATACGAGAAATTAAAACGAGAAATTAACACAAAACACCTCAAAACATACCATATTCGAAGCATTTAAAGCAATCGTTCAGTGAAATGTCTGCTATCTACAATCTGATGCGAGTGATGGAATAGAGCAACCAGCTTCGCTGTTCCTGGTTCTGTATTCGATCCTCTGCTCACAGTGAACTGCTTCTGGTAAGCCATGAAGCGCTACCGACAATACAGCAGAGGGCTACCAATGATTTTTTACATTTCTTCTTCTTAATCAAAAACACTCTGTAAATAGTGAATGTTTGCAGTCAGTTCAGTCAGTCTGCCATACCAAATGGACACACTACATGTGACCCCAGCAAAAATTCTGTACTGCGCGGAAAAAGAAGAAGTGTTTCTGGGAGTAAGAAAACGCTGTGAAATTATTATTTTCAGAAATCATCTATTGGGCAGACTTTTTGTTCATGAACCTAGTTTGGGGTATTCATTGAACCGGAAAAAAGTTCATCAAATATAGTTGGTTCTTAGTTGGGTGAACTTTTGCTTTGCGAACCTAGTTTGGGGTATTTGACAAACTATGATGGAGCTATGTTCGGGGTCCACAAAGCTTTGCTCAGCTTGTTCTGGGAATATTCACCCAGTTTGGTGAACCCTGCTTGTGATTTGTTGAAAGCAAAGAGAGCTCTCATGTGGCTGAGAAATAAAAAAATAAAAAATGGATGACGGTGTCAATACTTCACTCGCTTCAGAGGGAATTGACCTATTTGTTGACTTGTGGGAGGTGCAGCCTTGTTTCTGGGATCCAGAATGATGTAGTTAGTTGAATTATCCTGTGAGGGATGATTAAAGCATGTTGACTTGATTTTACTTTTTAGCCTACATTTAGAATCATGCTGTCTGCTGTGCTTCTGCCACAAGTTCAGGCCAAAGTTTGAAGCTTGCATCTCGTTATAAGCCAGTTAAGAAATGAAGTATAGTTCGTTGAACCATTTGTCTGAACCATGTTCGGGGAATTAAAAATTTGTCTGAGCTCAGTTAAGAAACAAATTATACATCGTCAAACTGTCCAAAGTATGTTCAGCGAAATAACAGTTCACCCAGTTAAGAACAGGCTTTAGGAACAAGGATGAGGAATGTATGAAATGGTATCACATCACTGATAGATAAAACACCAGCAAACTAACAAACAAACAAAAAGCACTGAACTAAAGAGAATGAATTGCTTTGGAAAGCAGTATTCACCAAACTGGGGCTATGCAGAGAACATTGCAATGATGAGTGCAGTTACACTGTACTATATATTTATAATCATTGTAACAAAAGATTTGTTGTCTGATGAAGTATCAGCATCTTTACCCACAGACTGTATCCACTGATGGCATTGATTTTAAACTGGGTTTCAAAATTTTCCCAGCTAAGCATGCATCTGGACCCTTCTGCTTTCAGCTCTAGTTGTTACCTTGGGCAGTCTTTACACCTGATTGTTCCAGTAGAAAAACAACTGGACCATGATGGTGTGGGGCCAAACAAGGAGAG
>JABMCL010000004.1:150000-180000 GCA_018857735.1 Alviniconcha marisindica
ACACACACACACAAACAATGACATGGCACATGCACATGTGGGACACACACGCACACACACAATCACAGATGCTGTTGTGAAATACTGATGGCTTGATTCAGTAGTAGGATGGGTGCTTTTGGGGGGGGGGGGGGGGGGTTACCCCTGCAAGTATTTAAAAGTAGTGGGATCATGCCTTAAAATTGGAGACTGGATTAGTGTAAAATATAAACATGCTGCTAGCCATCGCACCAGGACCGACCGTTCATTGGTTGTTTTGGTCACATGATTTAACTCCTAAATATAGATGCATACAAAATTACAATGTTCTTCAGTAGCACACGTTTTGCATGTTTAGGGAAAAGCTAGTGTTTGGGCTAGGGTTATGATTGTATGACTGGATTAGCCCTAGCCCTAAGCCGACAGACCGATCCACATTCCCCCTTGCAGCCGAAAGCCCTGTATTCATGGGGCGTGCAACCTGTCCGCGGACACTCCGGTGTGTTCTCCACAGAGTGATCTGCGAATCTAGATCTGCGTTCGCGTCCTAGTTGGCCAGTGTCATCACTTCGTCTTTTATGCATGTGACGCATCAAATTTGTATGATCCATGTGTTGCCTCTATAAAATGAAGTTATGCACAAGAAGAACAGCTGAAGCAACAACAAAATGTCTCGAACAATGGGCTTGTATGTGTTTCACTGCCCTGTTACTCTGTCACACAAGGGGCTAGCTATCGCGCTAAATTTAGATGGTAAACCATGTGACCTAAACAATGAACAAACAGTCCTGGTGCCATGGCTAGCCGCATGTAAATTGTAATATAATGTAATTGTTTACCTCCTACACATCAGCCTGATACTGAATATTAATCCCCTCACTGTCCCAGCCCATAAACATTCCAGGCTGAAAAATGCATGCACATGCCAGCAAACAGTATACTTTCCGGTCCTGTGTCAAACAAATCTACTTTTAATTCTGTGTGTTTTGAGTTTGACAGAAGTCCTTTCAGTTGCTAAAGCAAGAACGTAAAAAGGCTTAAGGATTTCGTATTTCGTGTTTTCATCAGTCTTTTTCGAGTCACATCGTGGCAGTGAAAGGGTTAATACATTTTTTTTTATATGGTAATAATGATATGCAGCCTGGGTTCAGAATGAAGGTGCATAGGTCATTAAATGTGTCTGGGGTTTCCAGTCTTCATGATCTAGTCGCAGTGCTCCCAGTCTTAGTACTGTCTAAAGTGTCCTTTTTTATGAGGACCAGATGGCTTTGTAGAGGAAATTCAAGCTGTGGTGGTTTCATCTGATTTTAAAAGAAGTATGGTTGCCATAAATGTATGGTCTGCCTGTATCAGTGAAACTAGGTCTTCTATTGTCTAGTTGTTGTTGCTGGATTGTTTTTTAAAGTCCCTAACCCTCCAGCTCATAGCACTGAACAGTTTAAGTATAATTTGCAGAACACGCATAATGTACATTGAGATTAAGAATTTATCAGTTTAACATACAAGTACAAATAATGCTCACATCAACTCTGGTTTTAACATAACTGTATGCTTGGAGTTGGAGAAGATAAAAGATCATAAAATGTCTTGAGTTTGTTAACTTAATATAGTTGAGACTTATTATTGGCGGGAGCTGCCACAAGTATCATTTTTGTCACGATGAAAGTTTTGTTGTGACAAACACCTGTTTTTCATGACAAAACATGTTTGTTGCAACAAATATTTGTCACGACAAAAGTTTTGTCACAACAAAAATATTTTGTTGTGGCAAACATAATTTTGTCGCGACAAAAGTTTTGTCGCAGCAAGCCTACTTTTGTCATGACAAGAGACGTGTTTTGTTGCGACAAAAGATGTGTTTTGTTACGACAAACACATGTTTGTTGTGACAGAAGTTTTGTCGTGACAAAAATGATACTTGTGGCAGGTCCCTTCAATGATAGAGACTGGCCTTGTGGCATACAAAGCCAGTGCTTGGATGCAGGGCAGTCTAAATGGTGATGCTGTTTAGCCTAAATTGTGACACTGTCATTTGCTGAAGTGTTTTTGGTTGGACTTGAAGTGATACAAAGTTTGGTACTCTGTCAACTGGTACATCATCATTGAGAAGGTATAAAGGTAATAACAAGTATTCTTGAATTTATAACCACATGTATTACCATGGTTATAGGTGCAGTGTGGTATGTTTAATTTAGGTCACTTTAATGTCGTTGTTTTAAACTAGCTAAGAATTGATACCTAGAAGTTGAACATTTGTTAGACGATTGAGTCCCATGGTAGCAGGGGTTTTCTTTGCATTTTTTTTTTTTAACTGCTTCTGTGATAGGGTAAGTACTGTGAGTGTGATTGTACAAAACTTGTTTTGGTAACTTCTCGTTAACTTATTTAAGCTGATGCCCCACGCAAACTGTTCTTAGTTCAGTCTTTTAAGGTCAGTGTATGAACTCACTGTTAGGTCATGATGGGGAATTGGTCTGTGCAAAGGAAATGGAAGGAAGCTTCTCAGCGCATGTTCTGTGTACACCATACAACCATGCACCATGTCACTTCATGCAAAGCCACATACATAAGGTGTATGAGTGTTTAGCTGTAACTTGCCACCTGCACTTTTGGCAGAATGACCAGGATCTTTTACATGCTACTGCGGTAACATGTGGGCGGAACGGATACTGAAATAAGAGCACAGAAAATCGACCCTGAGAAGAAAATTCTCCCATCGCTTCTGCAGGGATTTGAACCCACAACATTTCAGTCATGAGTCCAGCGCTCTAACCACTGAGCTATCCCCGCCCCCGTGTGTGTGTGTGTGTGACACAGAGAGAGAGTTTTGTTATAGTTGTGTGAGTTTTGTTTGTTGTTGTTGTTGTTGTTGTTGTTGTTGTTGTTGTTGTTGTTGTTGTTGTTGTTGTTGTTGTTGTTGTTGTTGTTGTGTTGTTGTTGTTGTGTGTGTGTGTGTGTGTGTTGGGGGTTTGTGTTGTGTGTGTGTGTGAAATTTTGTTGTGTTTGTTGTTGTTGTTGTTGTTGTGTGTGTGTGTGTGTGTGTGTGTGTGTGTGTGTGTGTGTGCGCGTGTGTGCCAGTGTCGTCCTTGATAGTATAATAGATTAGGCACTGTTACACTGACGGAAATCAGTTTATAACAGGTGAATGTATGCAAACTTGTTTAAAATAAATTCAGGCTCAGTGGGTGCAGCAGTCTTGGACTTGTAAAGTAATCCATAGAAAGAGTTTTTCGTGACTTCTCCTTAAATTTTAAAATATTTGGTATAGATACTGCACTTTCCACAGTTTGGCATAGACTGTAGAGACTGATTCACTGGGTTTTGTTTCGTTTTTGTGTTGTTGTTGTTTTGGGGTTGAATATGTAATAGTGATGCTCTATCATGTTTCACTTAGACACAAGTTACAGTGATGGAGTTAGCATAGTTTACACCTTGGGGTGTTTTGTGATCCATAGTTAAAAAATAGCAGCCTGTAAATAAATCACGTCATTGACAGTGGCGTACTTAGTATTAGAGTTAGAGCAGCATGCTGACATTCTCCTGAGATAAAATGGGTGCAGCATTTCTTGTTTGGCAGCAGTGTTGAAATGTCACTCAGGGAACCAGGACTGTCTTGTGATGAGCAGAATCAATACTTGCCTAGTGACGCTGTCCGTTCCCTTGGAAACCTGTACAATATGATGCCCTGTTTTGGACCCACCTCAAAATAGCTGATTTAGGTCAGAATTTTAATGTGACTAAAGCCAGTAAGGGTATATTCAGTAAGGATGTCTTAAAACCTTTTGGGAATTTCAGCTTCAGCTTTAAGTAAGGTCATGTAGAAGACGTATGATAACAAATCGACAAATCTTGGCCTTTATACTGGATTTTGAAAAGGGATGGTTACTCTTGAGGCTGTCTTTGTAAGGGATCAAAAATACCTGTTCCACAGTATGAGGCAGTGTTAACAACTTCACGTACATCTAATTTTCAGCAGATTTTGTTTGTTTCGGAGTAAGAATCATATTCATAGTGCTGTTTGGACATTTTCACACCCCAGTGTTGGTTTGATGGGGTTTAACAAGCTTGAATGTTGTTAACATGCACATTTTCTTGGGTAATGTTTTAAAAAGGAAACTTATCTTTTGGGGAATTACTTTGTTACAGAAAGAACTTTGTCACAGAAAGGGTCAACCATGTGTATAAATTATAATGCATGTAACTGGGATGGGTGAGCAGAGTTTACACTGTTGGACATGAGCACAGTTAGTTTTTGGGGGTTGTTTTTCAGTCCAGAACTGCATGTAACACAAGAGTTACAGACACAGTTAATTCCTCAGAGCCAGAGCTTCATACTAAGTATTGGGTCCACAAAATAAATTCGTAGTGCTGTCTTTGGTTCTTGTTGTCTTTTTGCTGATAAAGTACACATGCTCTCATACTGTGAGCGTACATAATATCGACACTGAGTGAAAACGCAGCTGAGTGAACATTAGTCTTACCCTAAACAGTCAAAATACTTTGAAAATAAGGTCACATTAGTGTTTGTTAATAGGTAGGTGCTTGTTACCGTGACAAATGACCGTAGAGCAAAAAAAGGATTGCAGTTAAACTTCAGCTTGAAGTAAGGGGGGTTATGGTGTGAGCTGAAACTGTGGTTTACATCAGTTGATGAAAAAGTGAGAGAGGGTGTCTTCAGTCAGTCCTGGGGAAAGCTATCAGAATCAGCTCTGAGGCACTGGGAGGGTTGAGCACTTCAGAAGTCAGGGGCTAGGATCTGGACACCAAGGCTTTTTTTGTTTGTTTTGTCGTTGTTGTTGTTGTTGTTGTTGTTGTTGCAGGCACTCATGTTACCACACAGTTGGAATCTTCATACTAACAGAAGAAGAATGACAATTTAACAGATCAAATCTATGACTGTGAGCGATGTAAACACAGGCTGGTTATGATGAGAAGTTTTGTTGTTTTTTCATCTCGCAGTTTGAATTTGATATATATATTATATGACATGTTTTTTGTTTTTCTTCAGTTTTAACTCTTTTTTGGGGGTAACAGTCCGCTTGGATTTGGAGAACTTGATTTAGTTTGTATGGACCGGGCAGATCTGCGCATCACTGTGCAAACTGCCTTTAAAGCTACTCCTGGTTTATAGCAATACCACACCAACAAGGAGTTAAAACTAAGAAACTGGGTAGAATTTAGTTATAAATTTACTCTTCTTCTTTCGTATAGTGTCCAACTTCATCGTTATGAAGACTGATGACACTTTCAGTGTGTACTGGGTTATTTTGGTGTTTCCATAATCCATCAAACTCTTAATATGGACTAGCGGATCTTTAACATGTATAATGTCAGATCATCTGATCTTTTTGCATGCATATATATGCACAAGGGGATAACTGCCCTTGGTTTATGATCAGAGTCTCATCGGAAGAATGTTTGTAGAGTTTGCACAGAATTTGACTCCAGAGAAATTTCAGGGTGGGTGCAAAGCCTGGCACATTAGGGTCCCCCATCAGTACTCTCTTATAATACTTCATAATGGTTTAAGAATATTGAAGCATGATGTGGGTTTACAATGATGGAACTGACTGACCTTCAGCCTACCTGAGGCGTAACATTATTACCTAAATGGGATAGGGTACCAGCTTTTGTGAGTCATTGGCTGGTTTCTCACCAGCCAGGTTATTTCATGCTATTTATAGATGTGACTTTCTGGCTGTTGACCCATTTCCATTTTATCTTGGGGTGCACAGCAGTGAGTAGCAAAAGAGAACAAGCCCTTGTTTTTGTTTGAGGGACTGTGGTACATGTACCATTGCAGTGTGGAGGAAGCAGTTACACTCATGAGGTTAAGTTTCAGGGCTGAAGAAAAGAAGATGGTTGCTCAAACATCTAGAAAGCTAAATTGTATCAGCAGATGTGGACAGTCATTTTACAACCAAACACTTTTTGCGCAGGTGTGTGTGTGTGCATGACACACACACTCACTGATATGCATGCATCTACACATTATGCGTGTGCACTTGCGTGCGTGCACACACACACACACACATGCTCTCTCTCTCTCTCTCTCTCTCTCTCTCTCTCTCTCTCTCTCTCTCTCTCTCTCTCTCTCTCTCTCTCAAATGAATGACATTTCAGCTTTAACTAAAGAACAGATCTAGTTCTGTTCAGTACTGACCTAATTTTGTTCAAGTTACTGATGAGAAATTTAGTTTCTAGTGACATTCTTAATTCATAATCACAGTAAATTTAGCATTTTATGTTTAATCATCAACCTATTTTTTTTTTTAATCCAAAAAATCTGTGTGTCATGCTAGCTACCCAGAAACTGTCCGCCCTGCAAATTTCTCTCCCATCTGCTCTTCGTCAGCTTGAAACCAGATCAGCCTGCATGCTGAGGTTGCTAGAAGCCAGCTATGAATATTATATATATATATCATATCTTGTTTGTCATCGAAACAGCTCCTGGCGAAAGAAAATCTAATTCTAGGGGAAATCAAAGGCAATGAATAAACCCAGACCAATCAGAGGGGCAATTTCCCCAGTTGCTGCACAGCCCAAAACACACATAGACCCAGCTGCACAAAGGGGGGGGGGGGGGGGGGGCTGGGCTGTGTGACTTGTGGGTGGCATTGAAACAAAGAAAGACAAAAGAATTGTTTGGCCCTTGTTCAAATATGCAGTCTCCCTGCTTGCTTGCTGCTGTCTTGGGCCCCATGGGGAGAGGGAGGTTGGGGTGGGGGGGGGGGGGGTGTATGAGAAGGCAAGGGAAAACATTTGTGTCTGATGTGTTGTTGTGTGTACACAAGACCCCCAGGTCAGAATACTGTCTGGCCTGCACCAGCCAGGCCTGTGTGTGGGGGCTGTGTGTGGGGGCGGTAGGGGAATTTCGACCTTCCACGGTTGGGATGCTTAGCCGGTTCACTCTTCATTCCAGAACTCTTTTTATCTATATATATATATATATTATTATTTTTTTAATGACATTTTGGTTGTATATTTTTGTTGTTGTTTTCTTATAATAGTCACCCTGATATAACCGCAGTGGTTGACTGGGCGTCAACACCAAGTTACTTACTTACTTTCTTTGGGTAGCAGCTAAACAGTAATTTATAAGTTTACATAATTTGTTTTCTTTGTTAAGTCCTCAGACAGCTGTCAGTCTCAGCTGTGACTTGTCAGAACAAATTATGGCCCTTCTTAATTATAAATTCTGCACACAATTGAACTCTTAGAGAACTGATCATATGACAGCTTATATAATATATATATATGAAAGGGCTAAAACATAGCTGTAATGGATAAACACAGGCACTGTGTCACATATGTGTGCGTGTGTGTGTGTGTGTGTATGCATGTGTGTGTTGTGTACAAAAAGAAAAGAGATCCATACAGTGTGTGTGTGAATTATAATACGTGCATGCATGCATGGTGGTGTGCCAACGCTTGCGTTCAGTTCAGTCTTCACTTTTCAGAGGTGCATACATGTATACATACATGTATTTAAACAGCATCGCTGAATTATCACACATTCTTCATACTGCTAATGAGTGAATTACCAGTTTGTTTCACTTAGGCTGCAAGTTACTGCACCAGCTCACAGTTTTTTGGATCTCTTTTCCCTGTTGCAGTGGAAGATCAAGTGTCCATCTTCGTGTCCCAAGAAACGGGGAAGCAACTGGCAAGGCTTGCTGACCAGGGCGTGCGCGTCATGATGACCATTACCCCAGGCAAAAAGGAGGACACTGACGTGCACCCGCACAACAGCATCAGCAAAACCTCCGTTCTCTTCGTCTCTATCTCCTTCATCGTCCTCATGATTATCTCCCTTGCCTGGCTGGTCTTCTATTACATTCAGCGATTCAGATACGCCCACGCCAAAGAGCGCCTTGCTGTGAGTGGATGTGTAGATGTGTTGTTTAAAAGAATTATTATTAAAAAAGAGAAAAGAATTCAGGGATGGTGTTCACAACGTTTCCATGTTATTTGTGTCAGTCGTGGGGACTGCCAAGTTTGGCCTTCGCTGATTGAGTTCAGCGGTGATGCACTGAGCTACTTCGTGCTTTCTTGCTTGACTGTTTTTCCAGATGTATTGCTCATAGTCATAAACCCAGATGACATTTTAATCCCATTGTTCAAGAAAATTCTTTATTCACTGTCACGGATCAGGAAACTTGCCCATACTGGCATCCACTACACCAGTTAAACTTGCATTTTGACTTTGAGGCTTTATTAATTTTATATCTACATCAGTTGAGCAAACAGAAACCCAGTTGTGCGTTACATGATGTAAGCCTGAACAAGAGCATAAAAAGGTTTGGTGAATGATTGGCTTAGAGCTCTGTATTCTCATGGTTATTATTTTGGGTTTAGAGGTTGTTACTGGAACTGGTTAAGGTTGATAGTAATTGAATGTCCCATTAGTCCTTCCTTTATGTCAAGGTTTTTGTATGTAATCTGTGTAATTATGTTATGCAAAAGCTGATATCAAAAGCCGATTAACTTTCGTGCTGTTTCTTGTTTCAGAGACGCCTTGCAAGTGCAGCGAAAAAAGCCATTGCTAAAATACCACAGAAAACTGTGAAAAATGGAGATAAGGTTGGTGAAACCTCTGCATCATTACTGTACTCACTTAAGAATCACTTAGGAAAACACATTTATTCCGTTCTGATATCAGTGGCTGAGTGGAGTTACAGCAGCTTACATTTCCTTTTGTTGTATTGTTCAACCAACGTGAAGTTTGAATAGCTTATGTGATTTCCTCTTGCATTATCCTTCAACACGAAGATACAGCAGCTTACGTTTCCTTTCGTTGCATTGTTCAACACTGAGTCAGAGTAACACGCACTTCCCCATGTTACACGTGTCTCCCGCTGTGCTGCTGGGATCACAGGAGCTTAGCGATGCACATTACACATACATTGGTGTATGAATAAATCATCACTGGCCTCTCAGTTTAGGGCTAGAAAGTATTGGCAGAGGTAGATAGCAGCTGAAACAGAAGAGGGACTCCCTGTTGGTCAGCACAGGCAGCATTGGAGTGGCGAGCATTTCATTCCCAGGGACTAGGTCTCTGTCTCGGTGGTGTCTGGGGAAATTGCTCTCAGGTCAGCCAGCGGAAGACCGCTGGAAGAGGTGCTGTTTGAGTACAGTGTGTTGTGTAATGGGATAACGGGACTGGCAAGTCTTACGCAGGGTCTGTAATATGCGTCCTGGTCTGTTGTCGAAAGCTGTTGTCGGGTTTTTTAATAATTTATAGAGGGGAGAGAAGAACTGTTAACTTGCAGTTGAATGCTTTGATGGTGGTCGCATGGTCTGCGGCAACTGTTGGCTTTTAGTTTTAGGTCGGCGCTTTAATGATGAGTTGAGATCGTACATGAGATTTTTTTGTGGTCCAGAGGTTACACACGATCTGTTTTATGCTGGTTAGCTGCTGACAGCTGTGTCATGCTGGGGGGGGGGGGGGGTGCATTTGTGGGGGTGAGTTGGATCATAACTTTGGTTAGCATCCAAGTCTTATGGAGTGGGAAACAGCTGTCATTTTCACTGTGTCATTCACAATGCAGATGACAGCCGTTTCCCACTCCATAAAACCTGGTGCTAATCATAGCTAATGACGATGAGCAACAGGCCGTCCGCATGAAAAGATTGCTGATTTCTCCCGGTCAGTGAAGTGAGTCAAACTGGCAGCTGCGCAGGAAATTGTGGAATGGGAAATTTCGTGTGATAGGTTTTTATGCTGGGGGTGTTTTGCACCACAAGATGACATCCTTGTTGAAGCATGCCTGACTTGAACCATGTGGGACTTTGTGATTTCAGGAGCTGGACAGTGAGTTTGATCAGTGTGCTGTCTGCATCGAAACCTATAAGCCTCATGATGTCATCAGGACGCTGCCATGCAAGTAAGTGGCCGCGTTCTTGCCCCATCTGGATCTGCCTGTTGTACGAAGTCGCCACCACGCCCACCTTTGCAAGACTTCTTCTTTCAAATATTGTCCAACTTCAGCATTATGAAGACTCTGACACTTCTAGTGCATGCTGGGGTATTTGGGTGTTTCTATAGTCCACCAAACTCGGACATGGACTACAGGATCTTTAACATGCATATGTGATCTTTTTGCATGTGTGCACACACGGGGGACCTCGGCTTATAGTCTTATCCAAAGGACTTTTTGTAAGAGTCTGCACAGAATTTGACTACAGAGAAATTTCAACGTGGGCACAAAGCCTGGCACGTAAAGGTCACCCACCCATTTGGACATAACGGTCACCCATCCATTTGGACATAACAGTCACCCACCCATTTGGACATAACGGTCGTCCATTTGGACATAACAGTCACCCACCCATTTGGACATAACAGTCACCCACCCATTTGGACATAACGGTCACCCACCCATTTGGACATAACGGTCACCCACCCATTTGGACATAATGGTCACCCACCCATTTGGACATAACGGTCACCCACCCATTTGGACATAACAGTCACCCACCCATTTGGACATAACGGTCACCCACCCATTTGGACATAATGGTCACCCACCCATTTGGACATAACGGTCACCCACCCATTTGGACATAATGGTCACCCACCCATTTGGACATACCAGTCACCCACCCATTTGGACATAATGGTCACCCACCCATTTGGACATAACGGTCATCCACCCATTTGGACATAATGGTGACTAAACTCAGTCGTGCTGAAGTTTGGCTTTCGAGACTGAGTACTGTTGCTCTGCGCCACTGCGCCTTTCTTCTGATTAGACCAAGTCCTGTTAGAAATCAGTGGGCATAGTTACTAACTGATGTGATAGTGATGAGTTGTCCTGTAGCAAGACCAACCTGACATTAAAAAAAAAAGAAGAAGAAGATTCCTGTGGGGGTCACTAGGATCCGGATGCAGACAGTTAATCTGCAGCTGTTGCATGATATCTTTCTGCTTTCCTTTCCGTCAGCACATCGGCCCTTTTCGTTCAAAAGCTGTCAGTGAAGTTTACGTGTTTGTGCTTTTTAAGGTGACCTAGGCTTATTTTTCCATTCAGAGTATAGTTTGAGGAAATGTGGAAGTTGTAAAACTATGTGAGCTGACAGAGCATTTGCTGTCAATTTGTTTGGGACAGTTATCATGCCAAATTCAAATAAAACAACAACAACTTTAGTTATTCCACAAGGGGCAGTTTTGTTGGAGTCATGGTGGGCTCGTAAAATAATGAATATGTAAAGTTAAAAGAGCAATACAACAACAAACACAACAACACCAACAAAAGGGTCTTACTTTAACCATAGCTATAAATATAGAAGCATTATCTTTATCACAACATCTTGTGTGATACGCTGTTGACAGTTATACAGAATCAGACAGTTTTGAGATAAGGGAGACTTTATGTTGGTTTTCAGAAAAGGATTAAGGGAGAGTTTAGATTATTTCAAGTGATGGTAATCGCTGTGTATTTATGCCATGATACAGTTTGACTAAAAGCTTTGTAATCTGTAGGTTGTTTCACAGAAACAGCTCAGGTACCAGCATCCAGGCATCGACAACCAAAACGTGGGGGGGAGGGGGGGGGGGGGGGTCAAATAGTTTAATGTTTTGCTCCATTGATTCCTTGGATTTCAGTTTTAAAAAAATGGTGGTGTTATCATGTGGCTATGTTGGGCCATTGGTTGAATGGTCTCTATACGAATAGCTAGGTAAGATAGTGACCAACTGATCCTACAGCGCCAGATAATGTTATCAACATCCTGTGATTAGCTGGCACTGGCTGTGATGCCGCACTATCTGTGAGATCAGGTGTTTAACCTTTGTATGGTGGAAAGTGGGCTGTGAGATGGATGACCTAGCTAAGGGTTGTTTACACTTTTCCTGACCTTGAACAGGCAACCATAAGGTTGCTGAACTTTTGGGTTTAGGCTGCAGGTCTCCTACCTTTGATCGAGATGAATTATCCTTCTTGAAAGAGAAAGACTCACAAGTTGCTGTAGGGATCTAGCATAAATAAAAACATTGGGTTCAAAAAATGTTTTGTTTTTGTTTTTTAAACCTTTCTTAGTGAACTAGACTGAAGAATCCTGAGTGTCACAAATATATACGTAAACACATGCATAATTAAATGTAACCCAGTTCATTCTCTCTCTCTCTCTCTCTCTCTCTCTCTCTCTCTCTCTCTCTCTCTCTCTCTGTCAATATAATAAAGTTTTTGAGTTCGAGTTCCAAGTTCCTCTCTCTCTCTTCTCTCTCTCTCTCTCTCTCTCTCTCTCTCTCTCTCTCTCTTTCTCTCTCTCTCTCTCAGCAGCTTTATGGAGTGAGTAGGAGGGATTGTGGTATGCAGGCAAGGTGACCACTGTGTGTACAGCAATAACTGAGAGTGAGAGACAGAGCTGACCTTTAATGTATATTTGCTTAATTGTTTTGGCATGATGTGCGTGTGTGTGTGTGTGTGCGTGCATGTGTGTGTGCGTGTTTGTGCAGACATGTATTCCACAAGTCTTGTGTGGACCCCTGGTTACTGGATCAACGCAGCTGCCCCATGTGTAAGCTGGACATACTCCGTGCATATGGAATGCAGGTACACACATAACAACCAATGCTGACTTCCCCATTTAAAAGACGCTTGCTTTACTTCACCGCTGACTGAGCAGCCTCTCTGATGAAAACACTGTTTGCAGGCTGCTCATGTCATTGAACCACCAGTCAACAACTGATTCTTTTAAAAAGCTGTTTTTGTATAAAAAAATATATATATAAAAAATTGTGGATACTATGTAGTGACATTGTGTTTCACATTAGTGAAGCAGCCAAAGATTTTATGAATGCTATGTAGTGACATTGTGTTTCACGTTAGTGAAGCAGCCAAAAGAGGAGGGAAAAAAGGTGATGCTCTTGCAGCGCTGGGTAAGTCCTGCGCAGAACTGTGCTGGCGGTGACCCTGACGGTGCAGCCTTAGCTATGTACCTCCTCTCTCCTCAGTGCCCTTGACCTCGGGGCCCTGCCAGCTTTCCTCTTTGGTCAGAAACTGGCACTAGGGTAACTCGCAGAAGTCTCAAGTAATAACGACCAGCCAGTCTTTTAGCACACCAGGAGGTTTTGTCCAAAGTGTAGTTTTACGTTCATCCAGGTCTGTTATTGCTTGTGTCCCAAATTGTCCCATTTTGTGATCAGGATCTGTTCCCAAGTTACGTTACCACTTCAGGTTGATTTATTTGACAGCTTGTGGTTTTGCGTACCAAAATTGTTGTACAACTCATTTTTGCAATAAAAATATTTATTTGCCCTTTGTCAAAAGGTTTCACATTAAGTTTACGTTTAAAAGTTTAAGGTCTTCCATATCTAAATATAACGCCTCAACAAGTAACTACTTGCTTGTTTTTTTCTATACTTTGACCTAAAATTAATTAATTTTTTGTGACAAAGTCAGACAACTTGTGGTCGGTCAGGGCTTTCTCTCGTGTCCTTCTTACCCAGCAACACCCCTCTTGAAAGAACTGTTTGTGCTGTGTCCTGACAGGTGTTTGGCAGTCAGGGCTTTCTCTCGTGTCCTTCTTACCCAGCAACACCCCTCTTGAAAGAACTGTTTGTGCTGTGTCCTGACAGGTGTTTGGCAGTCAGGAGAGCGTGCACCAGGACCCGGAGAGCGGCAACATCACCCACCCCGTTGAGGACCACGAGCCCAGCTCCACGACCGACGACCAGGTCACCGTCGACACCGAGGTCAAGGTCCTTCTGCTGCCTCACACTTGTCTACACTTCCACCCTGGGAACGACCCGGCCTCGGAGTCCACAACAGCCGCTGGAACATCTTCTCAAGACGAATGCCACTCCCAGTCCTGCTCCAATTCCGTCAGAACCAGCGCCAGCGCGGATCGGCTTTCTCACACATCCACCACCCACGACACAGAAACGCAAGCGTTGATGTCCGCCCAGATGGATGAGGATGAGGATGATGAGGGGGAGGATGAAGGTTTTGATGAGCACCATCGGTGCGCGCACCGGGGTGCCGGTGACGGGGACAGTAGCAGAGATGGCGGTACCGAGCTGGGTGCAGACTCCACGCGGTCGGCAGTCAGGGTTCCAGAGGAGAAAGGAAAGTCAAAAGTGCTGGGCAGCGTCGTGGTTGAAAATTACTAATCCTGCACTGTGCTGCGCTTGGTAAGGCGGCCATTGTGATTGCACTGCGGAATGTTCAGGGAATGGGGCGTGAAGGGAGAGACACTGGAGGGGGGTGGGAGGAGGGGAGGGGGTCATGGGTGAAATTGTGTTCCATGCTCATTTTCTTTGTCATTTTGTGTTGCTTTTGATTCATGTTGGTGGACTGTACATACCATAAGGATGGCTTAAATAATGATCATGCAAGTGAATGTAGATGGGGGGGGATTGTACAGTGGGGCCCCTGTTTAACTTGGGGGTACCGGAATAAGACCACACTGCACTTGTAAAGTAGTGTTGTGTGAGGAATGCATGAGAATCGTAGGGGCATTCTGGCATGAAGACATTATCATATGAGCACATTAGTGTGCCAGTAGCCAGCACTGTTGATTTTCAAACAAGTTGTAGTGACTCGCACAATGGTAGTCATTATTAGACGTGTAGAGGGGTGCACCTCTACGCATTATTACAGGTTGATGCTCCTAACTGGCAAACTGGGTACACGCCTGCAGCGCTGTCGGTCAGTTACAGTTGGTAATGTGTTCCTGTTGTCTGCTTTCTCTTAGTTTAAATGTTTGCATAAGCGTTTAAGCACAGGTTTAAACATCCGTTCGTTAAAAGATGTGCACAGAACTTGAGGCAGGGACACAGCATGTGTTATCAGATTGAGTCGTCAGTCTACACTGAATCAGGCGGTGTTGGGTGGGCATGCAAAAACTGACGATGTCAAGAGGGTGCATAGATTTTAGGACGTGGGATGTGGGTGCTTTCTTTTCTTATGAAAAGTTTTTAGAATTATGTGGAAAAGGTCAGGGAAATTCAAGAACAAAGAGAAATTTAAGAAAATAACTTTGATCATCAGCTACTGTACGACGGCTACTAACGACATAGAAAAGGGATAGCAGAAACCAAAGAAAGACATAAGAAGTGGAAAAAAAACGAGCCCTCACTTTCAAATTCTGATGGACTGCAAGGGTTGCTGCCAGGTGACGAAAGATCAAGTGTGCGTGGATGTGTTTCTGTCAGAATGAAGTGAGGCTGTGCTTTGTGCTGTATGAATCTGGATGAAAGGAAATCATAACTTGTGTCGAGTTCACCTAATCGTACAGTGTACTATGTTGATTTTGCGCACTGTTATGTCTGAAAATGAGGCTAGGGCCGTGCCTCCGCCTCGTATAATGTACAATTGTAGTTTGTTCAGATGTGGAGGGTTGAATTTGGTGGACTGTTCTCTGGAGAGTTTGTGCCCAGATGTGTAAATTATTCCTTTGCCAAAGTCAATGCAAGATTTGTGTGGTGTTGAATGTGATGCACTGGACCCTGGACTGAAAAAGAACATTGCTCACGGTATGAGAGCCTGGTGTTGCACTGTTGTTGATTTGATTTTGTGCATTTATTATTTGTAACATTTGTTTTGTCACGTGTTTCTTTTGTTTTTCTCTTTTTGTTGTTGTTGTTGTTTCTTCTTCCTTGTTTTTTTGTTTTGTTTTGTTTTAAATCATCTCTCCCCCCCCCCCCCCCCCCCCCCCCCGCAACTCTTTCTCACTCTCACACATACACGCATGCACAACATACTTCATCCGTCTGTGTACCCCCTCCCCACCAGTACAGTTTCCTTTTTTCCTTTTTTTTTTTTTTTTTTTGATAGTTGTAAAACATGAGAAGAGTGTGAAGTAACATAGAGGTTTTCAGCTTTTATGTGAAATGGGCAGCAAAACATTTTTTGGGCTTTGTTTCAGTTGATTTAAAGAAATTATTTTGTCCCTCTTCATGTCACGTGCTGCATCTCCAATTCTAGATGGATGATCAGTTGGCCAGGTCTGTGTGCATTTTGGAATAATGACCTTGTGTTTTGTTTACCTTTTTTTTTTTTTTTTTGGATTTGATTTGATCATCAGGCAGAAAGCAGAATCTACAAGAGTGATACAAGGAATTTGATGCTGAATGTAGGCTTGCGGAGAGCTCGGTATCCACGCACAAGTCATGCCCAATGGCGCTATAATGGAAGGGGGTGTCGGTGAAGGCAGCAAATCAGCGGTCAGCTGAGAAAAACTGTTGAGGAAACACAGTCTCCCAGAGTCTGTGGGCAAGCGTTCCAGGTGCAGAATTGGAGAAGGCCCCGAAGCCAGACTGTTTTTGGAAGGCTCGATGTCGACACAGTTTCGAGGGCAACAGGGTGGTGGGGACTTGGAGCTTGGGGGCGGAGTGCATGTTGTTGTACATTCTTTGTGGATTCAAGGATATTTATTCCTTTAACCCTGTGTGGGGTATGCATATGGGGTGTGGAAAACTACCCGGCAGAATTAACAGTGCAGTCAAATTGTACAGCATGGATGACAGGACAGAAAGAAAAGTATATACAACTAATTGCAATAAATATTATATGCACTTGTAACAATAATTTACACCAGTAAAATATTCATACAATACTAACATGCACTCTGTAGTCTAGTCTGTTGTTTTTATTTTTAATCTTTGCTTACAAATGTTTGCAGAGTTTAAATGTCTTTCTTTCATCACGAAAGACAGATATTTTTAAAAAATATTTAAAAAATAATAATAAAAGGGAAGAAAGCAAAAAAATAAAGGACTTGTAAATCATAAAATGGTTCCGTTTTTTTTTTTGTTTTTTGTTTTTTTCTGACAGGAGGGTATTTTTACACAGGACGTTTGAAAAGAAAAGAAAAATCCTCTCCCTCAATGCTTGGGTATCACTGAGGAAGTGGACTGCGTCCAGAACGTGGTGAGTTGGGTGGCAGCTCTAAATGATGTGACACAGTTGTGATTCCGTCAGTGTTGGCTGTATACAGAGTGAAGCGGCATTCTGGGTTGTAA
Organism: Alviniconcha marisindica; assembly: GCA_018857735.1. Lineage (NCBI taxonomy): Eukaryota > Metazoa > Mollusca > Gastropoda > Provannidae > Alviniconcha > Alviniconcha marisindica. Next base: position 166,949 of record JABMCL010000004.1, read on the forward strand.
ATGGTGTGTATGCTGGGGGAGTTGGCAATAAGATCGGGGGGGGGGCTCAAAATTGGTCATGAGCCAAGGATGGGCCAACACTTTTGACAGGTATTTTTGAGTCAGGTTTGCTGTACAGATAATGATGTGATCATTGAAACGGCTTGCTTCTCTACTCTGTGGTAATGACAAGGTAAGTTCGGGTTGCTTTATTTCTCTGTGTGTCTGACTGTACCCCCCCCCCCCCCCCACCCCCATCTCCATTATACCCCTTCATGTCTGTACTTAAAATATTGTTCATAGATCACAAATGCTTGGGGATAGTGATAGGCCTGTGAGCACTGACCCACTTTACCCTAACGATAACCTGTGTGTACTGTAAGAACTGGAAAACACCGGTACAAAAAGGTGGATATGGACATAATGTAGGGTGATACATTGGCCCATAAGGGCTGCTGATGTCTCGAAGCGGCTCGGATTAGAACCACTTTCAAAACTAAAACCATTTTCGGAACTGAAACACAGCCGCGTTACTTTTCACGTACGCTGTTGTTTTAATCTTGAGGGAGGTGTTCCCGTTCACTGGAGGATCCATTACAGCACTGGAGACAGGTGACCGTTTTGTCATTGAGACGCCGGGGTTGGTGGCCTCGGTGTGTTCTGTGAAGTCTATGAATAGTAAGTCAGGTTGTCGGTAAAGAAGACACCCTAGAAAGGCTCGGTAAGAGACAGCCTAGCAGACCTGGCTGTAAAGGAGGCCTTAGTTGCTGCAGCACAGGATTAGGTACTCCTGTCAGCGGCGTGCGGTCTTCTCCCAGCATGCTTTGTGGCGTACCGGTCTGTCGTGCTGAGCTTCGGCACACCTTGAACAGTTTGTCCTGCACGTTCTGGTCTGTTAATTGCTACAGAACAAGTCGGGTTGAAGCACAGATTGCTTTGCTTGTGTGGATGTTTGAAGACAGTTATGTCATGCACATTTGGGTTGGTTTTGTAACAAATCTTGTTGAAACATAAATTGATATTTTGATGGGGGGGGAGGGGGGTTCTAAGACCAAGAGGTTAGCCTAGATTGTTTCGCAGCTTGTTGGTGTTTTGTTTGTTTGTTTTCTTCTTCTTTTTATTTTTTTTATAAATATAGAAACTTGATAGGTTCATTCAGAGCTCAGGAGCTCTGTGAAAGTCAAGGTGGTTGTCCTGTGGCCGTAAAGCAACATTCAAACTCTGTCTCTCAGAGCTCAGGAGCTGTGTGAAAGTTGAGGTGGCCATCCTGGGCTCCCCGTCCCTAATAAACCTCATGGTTTCTGTGGACGTACGGCAACATTGGCTCATAGGTTCATTAGGAGAACAGTACATCAAGAAGTGGATGTTGCTAGGGTAGATCATTGATTTTTAATGCCCAGTTAATGTGGATAGTTTTGTAAAATGATGGTCAGTGCTATTCTGATGTAATGGTGCAAGAGATTGGGGGGGGGGGGGGGTGCATGTCATTATACAGTAGTTTTTGCATATGAAATTCTCAAGTTTTTGATTTGTAGGGAGATTATGTACGAAACAGTTGTCATGCTTAAATGAAGTGCATATCTGTTACGTTAACTAGTATGTATTTGTACCCTGAAACTGTTGTCTCCCACGCACACATCTTGCAGTCCCGTTCCCTGTTAGCAAGCATCAGTTGTGTCGGCAACTGCAGCGTGGATCAACTCGTGCTTTTGCAACACTCTTTCTCAGGTTGTGACCCACTCGCTGCGTAATCCCAAACTCTGCAGCCTTTTTTACCTGTGTGGAGAGCTTGTCCCTGTGGTTTCCGTGCAGTCGGTACTGGGGACCTTAAACGCACACTCACTCTCTACCCATAGCGCACTATGCAAAGACTGTTACTTCCTGATGCGGAGCATAGCTTCCCGAGAGGTTTTACGTTGCAGGGCTCTGCCTGTGGTGGCTGGGCAACTGCCGTCAAATGATGAATGAAACGGGGAATATTCACAGACCGCTTTGGCAGTCTGAATGAGTGCTGCTCTCTTTTTACCCGCTTTACTCCCATAGGTGATAGCCAAACAGCCCCAAAGAAAGTTTTGAGCCCATCACGATATTCATTAAAATATTCCACACTCCCCCAGGTGAAGCAGAGCGATGGGCGACTTTGCTGGCTTGAGCATTGCACTGCCCAAATAGGCCCAGCGCCACCTGGCTCGTGTAGGGGAGGTCATTTGCAGCTGACTTGGGCTTTGTCAAAGCCCTAAATATGCCCAGCGCCACCAAGCGGGGCGATCCGCAGCTAAGTCGCCCATTATCATCACTTTTCGTTTGCAGTGATACAAATAACAGCCAAATTATGCTGTATAAAAAAGGTGACAGCACAGCCTGCTAGTGACAAGGCTAATTTGCCTGTTAAAACACTTGGGGGGGTGGGGGTGGGGTGTGCAGAAAGGAGCCTGCATCACGTGCAGTTACATCATTAGAATTGATTTAAACTTCTGACCCCACAGAATGTGGGACACGACAGCATTGGGGGGGGGGGGGGGGGTAAAGAAGGGGGAAAAAAAGTATTACTGTCAGTTTTCTGTAAGGAGTCTTCATTCAGGGTTTTGTGAAGTGCTGTACAAAGCTTAAGGACTTGGTCATTTGGTCGCTGCGCATATGTGAAGATCTAAAATGGGCACGTGGGGACTCGCTGTGAAGGAAATGCAGCTTGCCAATTAATTCCCTGTGCTTTGTGCCCCAGTCGTGAGACTGGCTGGACAAGTTTTATGCATGTGTCTCTATATACGTACTACACAGAATTGAACACCTTTTTTTCTTTTCTTTCTGAAGCGGGGGGGGGGGGGGGGGGGGGTAAAGAAGGGAAAAAAAAGTATTACTGTCAGTTTTCTGTAGGGAGTCTTCATTCAGGGTTTTGTGAAGTACTGTACAAAGCTTAAGGACTTGGTCATTTGGTCGCTGCGCGTATGTGAAGATCTAAAAATTGAGCAGGAGTATTCTCAAGAGTGGACTTTTAGTGATTTAGCCCCGTAAGTCAACAGAACCCTTTTTTTAAGACCACCCTAAAAATGGAGCAGAAATGGTCTCAAAAGAAGAGCGGTCCTTCAGTAATTTGGTCCCTGATGTCAACAGGGGCCTTTTTTTAAGACCACCCTAAAATATGAGCACGACCCCATCCCCAATAAGCCTTACGGTTCCTGTGGACGTAAAACACCATGAAAGAAGGACTGAGTGTAAGTGGACTGTAAAGAAGGTGGGTTCTTGATCAGGGCAGGTTCTGTGGATAGGTTTGAAGGGAACTTTCAGAAAAAGTGGCTGTAAAATTGGGGTGGTCTCTCGTGGGGCTGTTCTGTCATCAGGGGTTACCCTTTGTAGCGTGGTCCACAGGCCCGGGGTCAGGCCGCTCTTTACTTGCTTTTTGCTACCTCTCTGCTCTTTTTTAAGCAGAGGTTTGAGCTACTGAACTAAGTTTTTTAAGTAGTTTGAGCTACTGAACTAAGTTTTTTAAGTAGTTTGAGCTACTGAACTAAGTTTTTTAAGTAGAGGTTTGAGCTACTGAACTAAGTTTTGAGCTACTTAACTATGCGTGTGTGTTGTCAGGTGTTACACTTCTTCATTGAGCTGTTAGCGTCATTAAAAGTATGTGGAGACAAATGGGTGTGTATATCTGCTGCTTAGTCTGCAACAGTGTCGAGTAAACATGATCATGCGATGAAGTCTGAAGTCCAGGTATAGTATTTAACAGATAACGTTTCCGTGGAAAAAGCTTGTGTGATTGTGCTCGGGTTTTTATCAGTACACGACACAAACGACATGGAGTAAAAGATAAAAGATGGGTGCTTCCATGATATCCTTTTTTACATGAGCTGGTTTGGGCTAGCGGTAAGGCAATAGACTGGTAAGCGGAAGGACCTGGGTTCGATTAAACTTCAGCTCTCCTCTCTCTTTACTTTAAAAGTTGTGTTCTGCAGACACCGTCTTGTCATAGTTCAGGAGCTGTGTGAGAGTCGAGGTGGCCGTCCTGAGCTGTCCGTCCTAACGAGCCTTCTGGTTTCCGTGGACGTAAAGCTATATTGAACCATGCTTCGGCATTGGTCACAGCTTGTCCCTAATATGTCAACTGACATCTGAGGACATTAAGCAACACTACCTACCTACACCGTCTTGTGGCAGCAGCCCTGAAGGAACTAGTCATTTCATGGATCACTTCAAAAAGCGGCAGCTTGCCGCAGGTGAGCTGAAAAGCTTGATGGTGATGACGATGTTCCCTTTCATAGTGCATTATTTCATTGCTCAGTGCACTGAAAGAGGGGCGGGGTGGTGGTGGGGAGGGGGGTCGGATAGCCAGGGAGTCTCAGGAATTAAAATAAAAAGACAAATGGTGCAGCCGTTCGGAGAACAGGTGGGTTTTCAGACGTCTGCAGAACATCGCCAAGGAATCTGCTTCCCTGATTGTTTGTGGTAGGGCATTCCAGAGCTTTGGAGCAGAGTTAGAAAAAGCACTGAAACAGAAATGTGTTTCAGTTTTTTTTTCCAGCTCAGCTTGGCATTGTGTAGTGCTGCCAGTCTTGGTGATAATCATCACTTATGAAACTTGACTTCTAAATTCAACATAAAATGAGTTGGGCCTTTTAAAATAGAATCGTCGATAGGCGTTTTGGTCTAATCCTGTTGTTGGGTGCATCATGGTCGGAGAAGGTGGGTTCCTTTAAAAACATGTTTGATATACTTTTTGTATGTATGTTTTGTTTCATGTTTGTTTAGGGATTGGTTTTGTGGAAATATGTTTTGTTTTATGTTCGTTTAGGGATTGGTTTCGTGGACTGACTTGAAAAAGAGTTTTGAAATGTGCTCCTGCTTATGACAGAGTTTGACTGTCCTGGGGTGACCCTGTGCGGTTGACAGGAAGTTAAAATTCAGTTACTATTTAACTCCTTTTAGTGGAGAGTCTAAGGACAGCAGTTCTAAGAATCTGCTTGAATGTATGCAGTGATGAGTGGTAAAGAATGGCTTCTTCCTGTCCTTCATTATCTTTGACAGTAGAACTTCAGAATGCCCAATGAGTTCATTGCCTTTAAGAGGTGTTGGTGATGTGTTTTATTGTTGGTAGTACCTGTGGGTTAGTATTTTAAAATGAAAAGTGATGTGTATGGTTATTGTCAAGGGCAGTTGGGGACTTCACCATTGAAAGCATGGGTGGTATGTTTATGCTTGTTGGTAATGACTACGCAAACAGTTTGTGACATTTTGAGATTTTTTATATATTTTTTATTGTTTGGTTAGTTGTTTGCGGGGGGGGGGGGTAGTGCAAATTTCCCAGGACAGATATTAAGGAACAAATAAAGACATAAAATGTAAGACATGCAAGTAATCAACTGGTAAAAAGAACACGATTCATTTGTAGGGAGAAAACTAATTAAGAATGAGCACATATCTTGAAACGTGTGCCATAAATATATGTTACTTTTTTCCGTGCTTTCTGGTTGATGTTCATAGTTCTGTAGATATCGTGAATGGATTTGTAACTGTATGCATGTGTACTAGATACAGAGATGAACGGATGCTGTTGTGGCATGGGTGTTCGCTTGCTTTTGCCCACATATAGCTAAAGTGAGAATGAAGATACAAAATTAACATTAGGCTAGGTGGGCTAGTTTTTTTTTTTTTTTTTTTTTTGTAGCGTGCGGCACTTTGTGTGCCTGGGCACAACATTAGGATGTGCTGGGGGCTGTGCTGTAGGTCCTCAGCAATGGCGGCCTGAAAAAGCATTTTGCCCGCCAGCAGCTCCACATACAGCGGCACTTTGATACTAGGCAGCTGGTAGACCTGTTACAGTGTTAGGGTTAGGTATAAGATTTTTATTTTATTTTTTCCAGCCACACCCTTTTTCTCACACACCATAAATATCAGTATTGATCAGACACTGATCCTGGATATTACTGGAAGAAGAAGAAAGAAGCCCTAATGGCAACCCGCATAACCGTGGCCAGTTTGAAGGAAAGTTCATGGGGGGGGGGGGCTGTGTGTTGGCAAAGCTGTTAAGGCACCGGACTCGGGATTGAGAGGTAGCAGGTTTAAATCCTGGCGCGGACAGTGACCTGCTCCTCTCTCTCTCTCTTTCCTGCTCCCTCTCCGTTGTCTCGGGGTGATGGACTCGGTGTCTGGTCCATAGACGAGAACCACACTCCCCTTCCCACCCCACCCTTCCCCACCCCACCCCACCCCACCCAACCCCCCAAACAAGAGACTGAAGTCCTGAAAGCTCGAGCATTTTACCCTGCGGTTGTGAATCATCTGGTCTGGGGACAAAATTGAAACTCCAAGATCAGGGATTGATTAGAGAGGATAGAGCAGTTTTCACCCTTTCTCAGCTGGCTTTCCTTGGAGAAACTGGCCTAAACTTTCACATGGCAACTTTCCCACTGATGGCGGTGAAGCATTCCTAGCATAAAACCAAAAAAAAGCGCCATAAACAATTAACCCCAAGGCCTGAGCAAAAGCAGGTCTTGGTAAGGGACGGTAGAAGCGCAATGAGAAGCAAACTTGTAACAAGCGCAGCATATTTGGAAGAAGGTATTTTCATTATTCCCCCATCCGTTTTGAAATTAACTTCCGGGAGAAGGCGTGTCAGTAGTGAGGGCTTCCAAGGGAGCTGTGAGGACGAAAAGATGATTATGTGATGTTCCGGCTCAGAACTTCCTTTGTCTCAAAGTAGCGGTGTTAGCCACCCCACCCCACCCTTTTTTGTTTCTTTGGTTTTGTAGGTACCCAAGTGCACGTTTCTTTGGGGGGGGCTTGTGTTGATTAGTTTGATGTATTTAATATGGTTTTTCCTTTTTTTGTTTGTTTGTTTTCTTGGGGTGGGTTATTTTCTTTGTTGTTTTGCTTCACTAACAGCTCACACATCTAGTTGTGGTGTGACAGGGGTCGAGCTGGGGTGGGAATCTGTAACGTTGTCCAAGTGCTGTGCTTATTGCGGGTGTGCTTCACCATATCCTCCTGTGGAGGTAGCTTACTGGACAGGTGATTTAGTGCTGAGTGCGAAGGGTGTGGTGGTGGTTGTTGTTGTTTTGTTGTTTTTTTTGGGGGGGGGGGGGGGTAGAATAACAACCTAAAAATGTGTTTTGTCACTGAAGAGGTTAGTTTGGAAATTAAAGATTTCAAACACCCCTTTCAGTTTCAGTTTGTGTAGACGATGCTCTGTGTTTTCAGCCCGAGGCAGTGGTAATTAATATAAGCACATGCATAGGGTTTCTGTGTTGTGAGTTTGAGTTTGTGAGAGTTACATGTTCTTACGACATTGTTACTGTTTACATCTTCCCTCAGAGGTAGAGAGTTGACATGAGGTTCATTGTTACTGTTTACGTCTGCCGTCAGAGGTAGAGAGTTGAGATGAGGTTCAGTGTTTACTGTTTACATCTTCTGTCAGAGGTAGAGAGTTGACATGATGTTCATTGTTACTGTTTACGTCTGCCGTCAGAGGTAGAGAGTTGCCGTCAGAGGTAGAGAGTTGACATGAGGTTCATTGTTACTGTTTACGTCTGCCGTCAGAGGTAGAGAGTTAACATGATGTTCATTGTTACTGTTTACGTCTGCCGTCAGATGTAGAGAGTTGCCGTCAGAGTAGAGAGTTACATGATGTTCACTGTTTACGTCTGCCGTCAGAGGTAGAGAGTTAACATGATGTTCATTGTTACTGTTTACGTCTGCCGTCAGAGGTAGAGAGTTAACATGATGTTCATTGTTACTGTTTACGTCTGCCGTCAGAGGTAGAGAGTTAACATGATGTTCATTGTTACTGTTTACGTCTGCCGTCAGACATGGTATGAGAGTCTGCCGTCAGAGGTAGAGAGTTAACATGATGTTCATTGTTACTGTTTACGTCTGCCGTCAGATGTAGAGAGTTGACATGATGTTCATTGTTACTGTTTACGTCTGCCGTCAGAGGTAGAGAGTTGCCGTCAGAGGTAGAGAGTTGGCATGATGTTCATTGTTACTGTTTACGTCTGCCGTCAGATCAGGGTAGAGAGTTAACATGATGTTCATTGTTACTGTTTACGTCTGCCGTCAGAGGTAGAGAGTTGCGTCAGAGGTAGAGAGTTAACATGATGTTCATTGTTACTGTTTACGTCTGCCGTCAGAGGTAGAGAGTTGAGATAATGTTCTATAGTGCAGCACAGTGGACATGTGTTGATGTTATACTTTGGCAGTTTGAAGCATTACATACATGTACATCATCCTTTTTTCTTTCTTTTATTTTTTAATTTTTTTATTGTTATATATTTCCCCTGCCTGTTTATTCAGTTTGTACAGTCTCTTTGTTGCATAGAGAGTCTGCTGTCTGTGAGGGTTCTCAACTAGAGATGGTTTCTTTCATGTGATTTAAAACATGATTTCAGTAGACTGTGCTACCTTTTGTTCTGTTTATCATATTAGTCTATTACTACTGGAATATGTTTTTTTGTTTGTTTACCTTTAAATCAGGTGTACAACACCAAAATCGTGTGGTGAACCATCTGGAACTACAAAGTATTCTCATGAATAATGTTCGTTGCGACATTCTCATGACTTGTCCCCTCCCAGAGGGGAGTGTTGACTCATTTGATACCGTGCGTTTTGTAAATCGGTACAAATGTGTTATGTACAGGTGTATGCATGAGGTCAGAGCATCGAGCACCCTCTGATACCCGTGTTAGCCCATCTCACACAATGCAGCTTCGTTTGAACAGTGGACCTTTGGCTGCACAGTAAAGCGAGCGATCATTACATATAACATGCTATTCCCGCTTGCTATTTAGTGTTGTAGTCTGTGGACACTGTCTTGTGACTTGTTCCTCACAGTTACGAAACTTTAAAATGGCTCTCATCGCTGCCCACCTTAATGCAGAAGTCATTCTGGTGGTGACAGTGTAGCGATAGGTATATAGTCTCCCTCTCCCACCACCTTCAAACCTACTTCCCCCCCCCCCCCCCCCCCCTTCTCTCCCCGTCCCTAATAAGCCTCATGATTTCTGTGGACGTTTAGCACCATGTTTACTTGCTTGTTAGTAGGTTATGTTTGTGTCACAGAATGAATTGTTGAGCCTTTTTCTCAGTTGTCACGGTAACTTGGTTCATTTTTTGCGTGTCAAATGACAACCCAATGCTTTGTTAATATATGTGTGTGTGTAATATTACTCCAGTTCCATGCCTCTAAGTTTTTGTATTGCCATCAGTGTGTTGCCGGTCAGCCAGCTTTTAGTCATTCGTACCAATTCCCACCACTTTCGTGCATGTCTTCTTCTCTTTGTTCAATTCCAGTGACTTTTTGTGGTTGTATGAAAATTGTTTGCTTGATATCTGCCAAATTAAAACATGACATGATGCAGTTGTGAGTCTCTCTCTCTCTCTCTCTCTCTCTCTCTCTCTCTCTCTCTCTCTCTCTCTCTCTCTCTCTCTTTCGCCAACGACAAGTACGCACACACACACACACACACACACACACACACACCCCTCTCTCTCTCTCTCTCTCTCTCTCTCTCTCTCTCTCTCTCTCTCTCTCTCTCTCCACACACACACACACACACACACACACACACACACACACACACACACACACGCACGCATCAGAAGCTTCTGGTTGTGTCTAGACAAGAATGACTGATAGTTATTGCGGTCAACGGTTCTGATAGGGCAAGGCATAGTCTTGGGCCCCTATTTTCATGTATGGCAGTCGAAAATCAATTACTTCAATGCTATCGCATGATGACAAATTAATAAGTTCCCAAACTACAAAAATACGTACGGATACGCGCAAAACGGCTTTCATTTAGCTGCTAAACAATTTCGTCCTTTTTTTCCATGTGTATGAGAGTGGATTGAAAATAATGATAAAAATGTAAGCTGTCGTAGATGTTAGTGAAAGCAAGGTCGGAGCTTCGGCTGCACAGTCTTGGTTAAGGTGCTGAAAATCCATGGGGACTCGTGTTACTGCGAATAAGATGGATGGGTAACTCACACCCACACCCACACCCACACCACCACGAGCTTGGCAGGTGCTGAACACTTCTTCAAGTGTTGCTTTACGTCCACAGACACCATAAGGATTATTAGGGACGGGGAGTCGAACGCGGCCACCTCGACTTTCACACAGCTCCCGAGCTCTGCACCATCGCCTGGTGAAATGTATACAAAAGCTACACGAAGGGCATACATTCAAGCCCAAAAACGGCTTACGTTAAGCTACTAAAAAAAACATACAAAACCAAGCAAAAAGACTGTCCTTGTTTTTCTTAGCGTATAACGGAGGCTTGACAATAATGAAAATATATGCTGTCTCTGGACTCGGTTAAGATGCTGAAAATCAATGGATACTGTTGCTCGTATTGTACAATTAACATGGGCTGGATTTAGATGCTGCGCACATTCTCAACCCCTTCCCCCTTCTCTCTCTCCCTCTCTCTCTCTCTTCCTCCCCCCCCCCCCCCCCCTGCCCCAAGCCCTGCTTCGCAGAAGCCCCGGATAATAGGATGAACCCCCCCCCCCCTCCCGCCCCCCGCTGTGCAAAGAGGAACAAGTAAGCCACTGCACGGAATGGATGCTAGGCCTCGTTCCTATTCTATGTGTAGATGGACAGGATCATGTTTCTAAATCTGTAAAAAAAAACAATTAAAAAAAACAACAAAAGTGCTCTTTTCGTACTCTGCGGAAGGTTTAGATGTTGCAAATGGATGCTGTCTTCGTATAATGTATCTTCTGCCTAAGGATGGACTGGATCAGGTGCTAGAAGAGGATGCTTCCGTACACGGCTGGCTACCCGTTCCGAGGTTTCCATCCCGAGCTTCCTGTTCCAGCGTGGCCCATCCAGAGCAGGTCGAAACGAAACGTCGGTCCATGTAAACTACACCGACTTACGGCTTCAAATTTCTTGGCTAATGATTTCTTGTACATCTCACAAATCAACACTTTCAGTAAAGTTTCATTCTTGATTCTAGGCAAAATTTCTCCTTCTTAAAAACAAACAGCAAAACGCAGTAGTCTTGGTGCATTATGGCTATCGTTATGTGATTGGTGACATGGAATGAGTGAACAACTGCTGGTGAGGTCGACAAAATAGAACAGCTCTAAAGAAATGTACTCGCCTATACGACGACACATAAAGAATGATGATGATGATGAAGTGTTGCTTAATGTCCTCAGATGTCAGTTGACACATTAGGGACAAGCTGAGACCAATGCCGAAGCATGGTTCAATAAATCTTTACGTCCACGGAAACCAGAAGGCTCGTTAGGACGGACAGCCCAGGACGGCCACCTCGACTCTCACACAGTTCCTGAACTATGAGAATGATGATGATGACGATGACTGCTTTTATATCGCGCTATTCTCCGCTCTGAGCAGACTCACTGCGCTCGCATGTGATTCTACATGAGTGACTAGCTTTTTATAGCGCGTTTTTTAATATCCACCGAAGTGGTGTACTTACAGCGCTGGCATGGCCGGTGTAATTAAGAACAATTAAAAACACAAGCGCTTTCGACACATGGTCTTCGTGTGGTGTAGAAGAGAGATAGAATCTACGTTTAGATCCTTAACATTGTTTTACTTTAACTTCTTGTCTGTCTTCTTTACTTCCTTCTTCTTTGTTATTTTCTATCTCTCTTCTACCCCAGAAGAAGACTACGTGTCGAAAGCGCTTGTGTTTTTAATTGTTCTTTATGTATCGTCGTATAGGTGAGTACATTTCTCTAGAGCAGTTCTATTCGATTAGTGACATGATGAAAAATCACTGTTTAAGAATATCTAGAAGGACGTGAGGGGATCGGAAAACACTCGCCCAGTTTGTCTCTGTTTCCGCCCGCAACACATGGCTCTGTCCATCCCGAGCTGTGCCGTGTCCCGATCACCAGCATCTTCGGGGAGGCTGTTCATCGTGAAAATTGATATAAGCCACACCAGACAGCTCGTTAACAAAGTTTTATAATAGTAATAATAATAATAATAAGTATTTAAAAAGCGCAAAATTTTGTTCGTACGCACGCACGCACGCACGCACACACAGCAAAACGCAATAGTCTTGGTGTGTTATGGTTATCGTCAGCTGATTAGTAATAAAACAGATCTAGGGACATGTACTCACCTATTCGACGACACACAAGGAAACAAGGAAACACAAGCGCTTTCGACATTACTGACATGATGAAAAATCACTGTTTAACACACACACACACACACGCACACCACACACACACGCACGCACGCACGCACGCACGCACGCACGCACGCACGCACGCACACACACACACAGGAGGAACCCGCACGCACGTACACACACACACATGCACGCACACACATACACATACACACACACAGGAACACACACCACACATACAGGAACCCGACACACATACAGGACCCCCCCCCCCTCCCCACACACACACACACACAGGAACCCGCACACACAAACACACACACACACACACACACACACACACACACACACACACACACACACACACACACACACACGAACACACAACACACACACACACACACACACACACACACAACACACACACACACACACACACACACACACACACACACACACACACACACACACACACACACACACACAGGAACCCGCACACACGAGTTTAAGGATTTCGTTCCACAGATGGAGGTGCCCGCAGTGACAGAGAAGTTTTATGGCTGACGAGTGTGGAACTGGAAGTGAAAATAGCCATCCGTCCATTGACGACTTGTAATCTGCAAAAACAGCTGCCTTCCAACGTGAGACGGGTCGCTGACGAGATTTGGGGATTCCATGTGACAGATGGAGGCACGTAACGTCAATCTGATTGAACTAATTTGTCGATTTTACGTCGAATGGAGGTCTAAGATCCGTCAAAAGAGACGTGTCCCCGTGTCCTTTGGCGTAAGAACGGAATTACTTACGACGAACTTCTCTGAACAAAATAATTCGCTTTCAACATAAACATTAGCAAAACGCAACCCTTTGGACGTGATTAGCACATTACCTTATATTCACAACAGGAACTGACGTATCATTCTGTTGTTTATTTTGCTGTTGACACATTAGAAGAAAAAGGGA
>JABMCL010000004.1:185000-212500 GCA_018857735.1 Alviniconcha marisindica
TTTTAGATTTTTTTTTAGCGCTCTTGAGCAGACTCAGTGCGCTCATGTCGCATGTGATTCTGAACGACTGAGTGACTGTATTGTTTTATAGTGTGTTAAAAAATCAAATCTGGTGTGTGGTGTGTGTGTGTGTGTGTGTGTGTGTGTGTGTGTGTGTGTGTGTGTGTGTGTGTGTGTGTGTGTGTGTGTGTGTGTGTGTGTGTGTGTGTGTGACTTGTGTGTGTGTGTGTGTGTGTGTGTGTGTGTGTGTGTGTGTGTGTGTGTGTGTGTGTGTGTGTGTGTGTGTGTGTGTGTGTGTGTGTGTGTGTGTGTGTGTGTGTGTGTGTGTGGTGTGTGTGTGTGTGTGTGTGATGTGTGTGTGTGTGTGTGCTTGTGTGGTGTGATGCGCGTGTGTGTGTGTGTGTGTGTGGCTGTGTGTGTGTGATGTGTGTGTGTGTGTGTGCAGTGTGTGTGTGAGTGTTGTGTGTGCGTGCGCGTGTGTGAGTGTGTATGTGAGCTTTGTGTGTGTGTGTGTGATGTGTGTGTGGTGTGTGTGTGTGTTGTGTGTGTGGTGTGTGTGTGTGTGTGTTGTGTGTGTGTGTGTGTGTGTGATGTGTGTGTGTGTGTGTGTGTGTCTTTGTGTCATTGTGTGTGGGTGTGTGAGGTGGCCCACACTGGGGGATCACTTTTATGTTAGTCATTTCCTCGGGACGCCCGGCGTGGCGGGTGGTGAATGCTGATTAGCGGGCCACTGAACCGGTGTGTCGCCGTGTGTTCCTTATGAGTCGTTTGCTTTTGCTTGATTATTGAAACACTACTCACTGTGGGAGAATTAATAAACGGAAATATATAGGGCCTATATAGGCCTATCGCCACGCCTCAGTGACTGACAGCCGCTGCGGCTGTGACTGACTCTGACACTGACCTGAAATCAGTAATGCGGCCGCACTCGTGACTATCAGTGTCAGAGGCAGCGCAGGCGGCCGCTGCTCACACCCGCAGCTCAGTAACACTACAGGCACTAAATTTTATATTAGATTGATCATTTGATGTTTGGCTGTGAACTGAAGAACTAAAAAAGAAAGAAAGAAAGTAAAAATCTACAACTATTCAGCCGGCTGCTGTCATGACTGACTGACGGACGTCGCCGGGCATCACTGACTGAGATGCCAGGCTGTCGACTGGGACCCAAGTTAGCGAAGAGGACCGATTGAGTGTGTAATGTGTGTCACTAGTTGTGAGTGTGATGTGCGTGACGCACCGGCTCTGGCCAGTTGATGTCTGGTGTAAATGAACGAGTTAACAGCATAAGCGTCCTCGGCGCTTGGCGAATCATAGCGGGGACGGAAAACGGTCTGAACAAAAAGGCAAATGCAAGGGAAATAACTTTTAAGGGAGGTATTTGTGTTTCATTTACCATTTTAAATATTCTTTTTATTCGTACATCAGAAAAATGTTTAAACAAAGTTATGATAATATGCAATCATTTTAAATATTCTTGTCTGTAGGCCTCCTCTCATTATGATATACGTGAGAGTACACTTGCATTTTTATATTTTTTTCTGGTGAACAATATGAAAGGATTTGGTTAAAGAACCCCCCCCATTTTGCATTAAATATGGCGGTGTCTACACAGATAGCAGGACCGTAGGCCAACTCAGTCTTTAAAACGTTCTAAATGGCCCTAATTATTATAAATACCTGCATTTGAACTTGTTCACCGTTTTGCACTGTCGAGAATTTCACTTGCCTGATGTTTTGCGTCACAAAGCATTCCCGTTCAGACTTTTAACGCTGTTGCTGATGCGGCCTTGCGAGGGCGGAGAAAAGGCTTCACCAGGGCCGCTACAAAAAGTGCATGCATTTACCTGGATACATTCAGAACTTGTAAGTGGTGTTTTTATCCTCCTGTTCCCCCTTCCTCAGTGGGATTAGGCAATGTCCACTTTTAGCCCTGTCGGTTTACGGTCCTCAAATGGTATGAGAATGTGTGTGTGTGTGTGTGTGTGGACGGAATGAACTTGAAGTATGCAGTACATTGGCATATCCACATATCGGTTCCTTCTGTACTATGCCAGTGCACACACGCATCCTCAAACCATTTGAGGATAGCGAACCGACGGGGCTAAAAGTGGATATTGCCCGATAAGCACGATCGAGCGTGGTCACCACATGACGAATAACCGTTACTGTCCTACCTAGGCTTTGCGCCCGTCCAGATATTTTTCCGGAACCAAATTATGTGCAGGGACAATTCCATAGTCCATGTCGGTGTTTGGTGGCTTACATTTATTATTATGCAAGCTATGGGACACCCAATTTAATCCAACATGCACTGAAAGTGTCACTGTCAGAGACTTCAAAATGTTGAATTTGGCCGTTACTGCGAATTTAAACAAGCAGTGTGCACACCTTCCTGATTCTGTGCAATGACAACGGCTGGACTGCAGTTTGCTAATTGTACTCATCTTTCTGGCATCTTGGATCTTGCATATATATATATTAGAAGATGCCATGCTGTCTGAGTAGACATTTAAGTGACCTGGACAGTTCATAGGGCATAGGCTTGTGATAGGGCACTTCTGTTTGCATGATTTATGGTGATACGCAATTTTGGTAGTATCCACTTTTAGCCCCATTGGTTCACTGTCCTCAAATTGTGTGAAGATGTGTGTGTGTGGTGTGTGTGTGTGTGTGTGTGTGTGTGTGTGTGTGTGTGCTTGTATTTGTATAAACTGACATAGCATGGAATGAACTGATGTTATGTGGATATGAATGGAATATGAGAACGAAGTACATCATTCAAGTTCATTCCATCCACACAAACACACACAGTGACACACACACACACACACACACACACACACACACACACACACACATGCGTGCACACACACATGCATGCATGCATGTGTGCTCACACACACACACACACACACACATGTATACACATTCTCATATCATTTGAGGACTGCGAACTGAGGGGGCTAAAAGTGGACATTGCCAAAAAAAAGAAAGTTTGATGTACTGTGTAATAAATATTCACTGGCAGTGTCACCGTGACTAGTGTCAGTACCATCATTTCACTATAAAATACTTTTTACTTATCAGCTCTGAACCAGTATGGCTGTCCTGAAGTTGAGCAGTCCAAAGGACAAGTGACATCTCTGCAACTGATTTTTATAGAAAACAAATATGATGTCAGTTTACAATTACAAACTGTATAAAATGTGCCCCCCCCCCCCCCCCCCCGCCCCAAAAAACACACACGCACACCAAAAAACCATGCACACACAAAAACGCACACACAAAAAACAACCAGCAATAAAACAAAAACAACAACAAAAAGCAACAATAACAACAACAAAAAACCAACAAAAATAACAACAACAAAACAAAACAACAACAACAACACACTTCCTTATTTACAAGCGTGCTTACAGCACTTTTAAAATGTTACTGTAACCGGAGGTTTTGCTACAGATGCCTGGGCTGTTTTGACTCAGGCAGCAGTAAGAACCCCAGCTCTGACATCCATACATCAGTACACATATTATTATTAACCCCTTCCATTCTCCCCTGCTCAGATTAACCCTACAGCATCACCAGTTTGGTTATGATGGTGATAGCAGATACTAATAACAGGAATGACAGCATTCAGGAAAAAAGGGAAATAGTGTGATGATAATTGATATGATAATTAACTCAATGCTTTATGAAGAATGATGACACTTTAGCATGATTGCAAATGTGATTTTTGGTTGCTTAAGTCTTTAGACAGTACACACATAAGTTTACAAATGCATGCACTCACACACGCACACACAGATGCACATGCACATGTATACACATATTTTTTATACAGACTTGCATTTGTTGTGTGATGAAAAGTTTTTAATGAGAAAACATTGTTTGAGAAACTGTCTTTTGACAGACAAAGTGTTGCATCAGGCAAGTGTCAGCTGTCAGGATACATTATATTTTTTCAACACTTCCTGTACTTATTTTGCTGTAACTTGTATTAATTAATTAATTATTTTATGAGTATTTTGTTAATGCCTGTTTGTGTTGCTGGCGCTTGTTCAGTGAGCGCCAGACATGATCGATGAAGACCTATACTTATTTTGCTGTTGTACTAAAAATTTTATGAGTGTCGTTATTAATGCGTGTTTGTGTTACTGGCTCTTGTTCAGTGAGTGCCAGACATGATGGATGCAGACCTGGACCAGGATGAGCACCATGATGTGGACGACCATGGTGACGGGGATCATGAAGATTCCCATGAGGCGCACGACTCCAACAGCATCTCGGCTGTCCTGGCTGGATTCCTCTTCGGCAACATCGATGAGAGGGGAGAACTGGAGGAGGACTTTTTGGATGAGGTGTGTGGGCAGTGAAATAGTCTTACAAATATTGAATAATTAAATATAAACAGACAGATGGTTTGAAGTGAGTTCCCCTCTCTCTCAAACAGATTATAAACAAGACAAATGATGAAATGTTTGGAAGTGAACTCCTCCTCAAACACAGATCTGGAATATAACCCATATTTTAATCAAAATAATGATAAAGTTGAAGCCATCTGAGCTGAAAATGCAGGTTGTTTGGTATCATCCTATTAAGGGGGTGTTCTTTTTAGCCTTGTTTGTGTCAGTATTTTTCCAAGATGCTGATAGTTAACTTTGTTTTAGAAATGTTTGTTGCAACCTACTAGCTCACTGGCTTTAGCTGAAATGTGTGTGTGTATGTGTGTGCGCATATGCGCGCGTGTGTGTGTATGCGCGTGTGCGTATGTGTGTGTGTGTGTGCGTGTGTGTGTGTGTGTGTGTGTGTGTGTATGCATGCGTGTGTGCGTGTGTGTATGCACGCGTGTGTGTGTGTGTGTGTGCATGTGTGTGTGTTGTTACCGCCAGGATTCCAAGCGTCACCTCAGCTCCCTACCACGGCTGGAAGGCCTGGATCACATGATGAAAGAGATCACGGAGGATACGGAAGAGGACAGAAAATCACCTGAAGAGGACAGCGCCTCACAGGGTGAGCTTGCCGTTTCTCTGGGCCTGTTGTAGTTGCTTGCTTGTAGTTTATGGTGCTTCGAGGAGCAGTGATGGAGCTGTATGCAAGCTGTGTCTGAGCGATGCCTCTGAATCCAAGCAGCAGCAACAGCAGATTTCTGACTTAGTACTGTTGTCAGGCTGCACTCAGCTTGTTCAGTTGTGGGTGCAGGTGGTCACGTATCATCATGGCCAATGGGTAGCTATACAGGAAGAGTTTATGGTGGAAAGTGTTCTAGGTCTGTGAGGGTATGCAGCCACTGAAATAGAGCAGGGTGTTTATTGTCAGATTTTCGAGCATTAGCACTAGCCAGCAAATTGTTAATGAGTGGTGAGGGATATATCATTTTATATGTCAGATATTTATCTGAAATGTGACCGTTACGGTGCATTAGACATGGAGGTCAGGGGATTTCAGGCGTGTTAAAGCTGTTTGCTGTTAAGTGGTTTTCTGGACCTAGTTACTTGTGTACTTGTTACTGTGTTGACCTTGGGCTGGGATGAATGAGATTAGAGATGTGAATGACTCAGTGAGTCTGTATACATGTATGTACTGCTACTGGTGGAGTTGTTTGTTCAATTCCTGCAGAGACACATTGTGCCCTGGCACCAAGCATGTCACATTCAGATTTCAAAGAAGTTTGTCTGGTAGCATTCCTCAGCGGAATCTGTGAGATCTGCCCAATGCTGGGTGAGATGGTGGTGTGTGGAACTGCATCTCAGCACCTGTGCATGCTGTCCTAGAGAGGCTGAGCGGTACTGACTGTTTTTTTTGTTTGTTTTGATACTGACTGTTGAAAGTATTCAAATTTCCATGCTATTGAAATGGAAATTCAGTAATACTGTGATACTATCAACATTATCAGCAAAGGCGATGCTTATATTGACATCAATAAACTTTGACAGGTGACCTTTTTTTTTGTTACTGTTGCAGACTATGGTACAAAGTCTCCATCAGCTGTTGATTACTCCGACATACAAGAAACAGCTGAGGATGAATCATTGCAAAATGAGACCCAAACCCTGAGTTCGTCACTGGCAGAAGAGAAGCAAGGTAGGCGTTGGAATCTGGATCACACTGGTTTGTGCTTGAAGCGTAGAATCACAATTGACACATTTAGGATTAATTCTGTGGAGGTGCAGGATGTTATGCCATTTAAAACGACTGTAGGGTATGTAAACTGCCACAGTACCAGATGAAATGTTACGGACCAGGACATTTTTAGAAAGGTAAGACAGTATAGTCTGACAAATTAATAGAAAAAAGTCTAAATCACAAACGGTACTGTCTCACCACAGTAATGAAGTATTCAGAACAAAATAATGGCAAGTTTTTTAATTTAAAAAAAATTATGTTGTACTTCAACTTGTGTTTTTGGAAACAGGCCCTTGATATTTTCTTTGGGGGGGGGGGGAATTCACAAGTTTATGTAACTGTTATACATGAGTCAGTAGATGTCCATGAAAATTAGACACTTTTCATGGCTCGGCTGTCCTCTTAAAAATGGGAACTTACGATGTCATATGCGAAAGATCTCCCGGTCAGTGTCATGTGACATGATATGGTATGATTGAGATAACATTGGAATAAACTCAATTTGCACAATAAGAAAAGCAATGTTGTATGAAGAATTATTGGCAATTGGCAGTTTGTCATGTTGTTTCCCTTGGATCTCTAGGCTGCATCCAACACACGAAAATTTTGACTTCTGCTGGTGTTGTTAATGTTGACAAACCGCCATTGAGTTCAACATTGACAAAGTATAAAAAAAAAAAAAAATCTTCTTAAAAGCCCCTCCTCCCTCCATCCCCCTTCACCTTCCCCCAAATCACACACAAAGCAGATGAATTGTATGTCTGCGTCTCTGCCCAGGTGACGGTGGGGATAATGAGGGAGGCGAGAAGGAAGAAGATAAAGATCGTAAACTGATGCCACCACCGACGTGGCTGCCGACCCCCTCCATGATAGCCGCAGCCCAGCAGGCTGCAGAGGGTGGGATGGCGCCAAGCAGCGAGTCCGGCGCTGACGAGGCTGAAAAACCCAAGCTGAACACTCCCCTGGCTGGCATGCTCCCGCCGGAGTTGGCCAGCGTGGACGTCACCACCATCTTCCCCGAGTTCCGACCTGGGAAGGTAACGTTTTGTGTAGCTGAAGGATAGATTGGTTGCTGTTATGTTTCACTCACCAACCGAGTGTCATATTGAGTGTCACACTCCGAGCACCGCTTTCCGGCACCTTCCTCCAAACTCTGCCAGATTTAGTTACGCCACTGAAGGGGCACTCTTTATCTCCACGCAGCTGTACAGCGACGCGGTCAGCACTCTCTGAAAGGTTTGGGTACTAATATGACTGTAGAAGCAACCTAGTGCCAAAGCACGCATGTAAGCGTGATATGCATCCACCCCGATTAAAAAAAGAGTTCCGTCTGGATTCAAATGATTGTGGTTTTATTTGTGCTGGTGTAAACTTTGTTAGCGGCTATAAATGACACGCCTTGTTTTATTTGAGTTGTTTGTAACAAATTTACTACTGTTTGAGCACCAACAAAAAACTGCTCGTTAGCTGACAGTTTTCGGGACCCTATGGCGTAACTAAATACGGCAGTGGTTGAAGGAAGGATGTCATAAACCAGTGCTTGGAGTTTGATTGAGTGGGTGTGGTTGATGACTGTGCAAACTTCAAAGCAGAACTTGCCCTGAAAACAGGTAGTTTATAGCCATATTCAATGACTGTGCAAACTGAAAGCAGAATATGCCGTGAAAAAACACAGTTGATAACCATAGTAGATGACTGTGCAAACTACAAAGTGGAATCAAAGTGGAATATGTCCTGAAAAGCAGTTTATAACCATAGTAGATGACTGCGCAAACTACAGAGTGGAATCAAAGTGGAATATGCCCCGAAAAAATGCAGTTTATAACCATATTAGATGACTGTGCAAACTACAGAGTGGAAGTATGGTTATAAAAATGCGCATTTTTTTTCATGGCATGTTTGGCTTTGTAGTGTGCACTGTCATCAACCACTTTTTCTTCTTCTCCAGGGCATGTTTTGCTTTGTAGTTTGTGTGTGGCATTGAAAAGTGCAAATGCTTCTGCTGTTAGATCCAAGACAAAAGACCTGGAAAGTAATGTGTGATAACTATGCTGTTTGAAAAACAGAGTACCTTTACAGCTTGGCTTTTTCTTGGCATACTTTGGAAGGTTTTGTGATTTATTTTAGTCTGTTTCGTTTGGAGCTTTGTGATTGTGAACATCTAATCATCTTGTCCTTTCTACACATATCTGACTGGTAGATGGTAGGGACTGTAATTTGAATGTTTAAAAATAAAAAGATACCTATACATTGTTTTTGTCCTTGAATAATGAAGATGTACCTTTTGTAGAGTTTGTGTCCCTTGTGTTTACTTGCACCTCAGGTGAGAGTTGCTGTAGACACTTCAGCTGCTTTGTTTTCATATGACGTCTTTTGAGGACCAGTTCACTCCTCTCATAGTTCAGTAGTCAGGTGTCCAGTGTCGTCATTATTGCCGTTTTTCTCCCAGGTTCTGCGCTTTTCACGACTCTTCAAACCTGTGCACAATCCGCATATCTGGCGAAAGCGGCGCAAGAAGAAGGAGAAGGATGAAGAAAAGAACGAGGGTGAGGAAGGGAAGGAGGAAGGAGAGAAGAGCAGCCAGGAGGAGGAGAAAGAGGAAGAAGAGGAGTTCATGACGGACGAGGAACTGAACAAGCTGCTGAAGCTGGACATGGGCCGAGCGCCTCAGCCCCACGAGCTGGCTCCAGATGATGAGGTGAATACGGAACGCAGACATTTTATTCAATAAGGCCACATGGGCCGAGCGCCTCAGCCCCACGAGCTGGCTCCAGACGATGAGGTGAATATGGAACGCAGACATTTTATTCAATAAGGCCACATGGGCCGAGCGCCTCAGCCCCACGAGCTGGCTGCAGACGATGAGGTGAATATGGAACACAGACATTTTGTTCAATAAGGCCATATGGGCTGAGCACCTCATCCTCATGAGCTGGCTGCAGACGATGAGGTGAATACGGAATGCAGACATTTTATTCAATAAGGCCACATGGGTCGAGCGCCTCAGCCCCACGAGCTGGCTTCAGACGATGAGGTGAATACAGACATTTTATTCAATAAGGCCATATGGGCTGAGCACCTCATCCTCATGAGCTGGCTTCAGACGATGAGGTGAATACGGAATGCAGACATTTTATTCAATAAGGCCACATGGGCCGAGCGCCTCAGCCCCATGAGCTGGCTGCAGACGATGAGGTGAATACGGAATGCAGACATTTTATTCAATAAGGCCACAGGGGCCGAGCGCCTCATCCTCACAAGCTGGCTGCAGACGATGAGGTGAATACTGAATGCAGACATTTTATTCAATAAGGCCACAGGGGCCGAGCGCCTCAGCCTCACAAGCTGGCTGCAGACGATGAGGTGAATACGGAACACAGACATTTTATTCAATAAGGCCACAGGGGCCGAGCGCCTCAGCCCCACGAGCTGGCTGCAGACGATGAGGTGAATACGGAATGCAGACATTTTATTCAATAAGGCCACATGGGCCGAGCGCCTCAGCCCCACGAGCTGGCTGCAGACGATGAGGTGAATACGGAACATACAAAATTTTATTCAGTAAGGCCGTGGCCTCATTTGCAGGGGTGTAAGCACATTAAACATTATAATACAATCCACACACAGACAGCGGACTTGGGCTAGGATTGCTTTAATGCCTAGTTTGCTCTGAAGAGGTGCTGGCAGGCACCCAGACCCCAGGAGGCTGGGGAGGGAAGGAGTGTGTACCTCACACTGTGCTGTCGTCCCCACTGGGGTTGTGCATTAAGGTGGGCTGTGATCTCACCCCTGTTCTAACTCTCTGTGTTGGGCAAAGCCGAGAATGTTGTTGTGACATTCCCCAGCTGAACCCTTTGTGGGTCACCTGGCATGTTGTGCAGTGATAAATGACTCATTCCATAGAGGGAGAGGATTGCATGCGTGACCGTTTTTATTATTAAGAAGTCAGCATTTTTGAAGGTGGTGGTGGTGATGGTTTTGTTTGTCTGTGCATGCATGTTTATGTCTGTTCATTTGTGAAATAACGGACTTGCTGGAACTGTTGTGCAGGTTCTGATGATGAAGCTTCCAGAGAAAGAGTGCACCAGCAGCGGTCAGGATGGTGCTGCTGATGGTGATCAGAAGGTCACTGTTGCTCCGTGGCGCTATGGCCCCGCCCAGTTGTGGTATGACCGCTTGGGTGTCGATGAAACTGGTGAAAACTTCAACTACGGCTTCAAACTGAAGAGCGTGAGTCAGTTGTAATTGATTGCTTTTGTCATTTCAGGAAGTTAAGGCGTGGACTGTATGCTCTGTGAAGACTTAGTGAAGGTGATAGATGCTTTATTTGGATCAAAGAGCCGTCAGGGGCACTGGTGTTCCAAAGAAGTTTTTTTGCTGGTTATTTGTGACGCTTTTGTTTAGCCATCCCTGTATGATACCTTTATTTTGCATGTGTTGATGTGCTGGTGCAATTGAATCTTTGTTGTCAAAAGATATTTAAGTATGTTTAAAAGAATGTGTAAGTGCTTAGGGCCAGTATGGGTTAGGCGCGTTAGGTTCCCATTATTGTTATTTGTCCTTATTTCTGTTGCATAGGAGAAATCCGAGGGAAAAGAAGAGAGCAGTGATGCACAGACGTCTGGCACAAGTGCATCCCGCGTAGAGCTGGATGAAGAGGCTTACCTCATGGTCACACAGGTGAGTCCAAAAAGCATGTACTGTCATGAATGCAGCCCCCAAAGAGCTGGATCAAGTAGTTTACCTCGTAGTCGCACAGGCGAGTCCACAAATTCCTGCACACACACACACACACACGTGCGCACACAGGCGCACGCACAAACACACACACACACACACACACACACACACACACACACACACACACACACACACACAAGCCGATGGACAAGGGGGGTATCGACATGGCTATGAAAAAGACAATTTGGAAGCTTTATCTTTGTGAACATTTACTTCACTGGCTGCTTTGTGACCAGATGCACTGGGAAGACGATGTGATCTGGGACGGGGAGGAAGCCAAGCAGCGTGTGTTGCAGTCGCACAAGCAGCGTGCTGAGTTCGCGGGGTGGGTGCCCAGCGCCAACAGCAGGACTGCCGCGCAGTTCTTGCAGCAAGGTTAGTCCACCAACCTGCCTGCTTACACCCCCCTGGCCATCTGTCTTTAACTCTTCATCGCTCATTTTCCCTCAAGTCATCCTTGTTCCATTTTAATCCCTTGTCCCAGTTCTGCAGCCTGCTTACACTCACCTTGCCGTCTGTCTTTGACTTCCTCGCTCATCTTCCCTCAAGTCATCCTCAGTCCATTGTAATCCCTTGTCCCAGTTGTTGCAGCCTGCTTACACCCACCTGGCCATCTGTCTTTGACTTCATCGCTCATCTTCCCTCAAGTCATCCTCAGTCCATTGTAATCCCTTGTCCTGTTTCTTCAACACTTTCAGTCCTGTGCCTGACTTGAGTTGAGCACCCCTGCACAGTTTTATCCGCCTGTGTCTGACTTGGATTCGGGCAGTCAGACCTGTTTTATCAAACTGGTTTTGGAGATCATAAGAGTGTGCCTACTAATAGAGGAAGGGTGGTAGCTACAATCTATTTTCTTCAGCTGTTTCCACAAGTTATGTTTGGAGCAAATGTCATCAAATTTCTTTGTATTTTAGAGATTTCTTCAACATGAACAAGTGATGACACAACACACTCAGGGAGGTTTTAGCTGAGGTGCACGATAAAGATTGTGATTTTGAACCTGATATTGCCGATTCTTTATCAAATTAAAATATGCAAAACTGGGTTGTTTGTATTTTTTTTCACACCGTGTGTGTAGGTATAATTTGTGCACAAACTTGTTTGAAGAAAAGAACAGTACAGTAATCACATCTGGAGTATTCCTTTCTTCATCTTTCACTGACTGCCGAGAGATAGTGAATAAATGATATTTACTGAAAGTCTAGCACAGTGTTTTCTATTCATTTGTAATCATGAGCTGCTTCACTCAGTTTCCCACAAGTTGATGTTTTGAAGTTGTTTAAAACTTCTGTAGACTGCTGCTATATTAACTGCTACATGTATGTTTACAGCTCGGATACAGCAAAGTGGCTCCTCAAAGTATGGCCCCAACTTTGCGAAGATGCTGTCAAGACAAGGTGAGTATCTTCTGCTTGCGCATTTAGTCCTGTTTTTTTCTCCGGAAGTCACTGAACTCTTTCTTCGTTCGCTGTGCAAGGTCTGTGACCAGAGAAATGTTTCCTTTTGCTGGTCTTTCTGCTGTGGGGATGGAAATGTTTGGCTGATCGCATTGGAGATTTTTTGCAGGAACTGATATGCTGATCAATCGCTTGAGGGCGAAATTGCACGTATGATTTAAGCTTTTTGGTATTTATTGATTTTTGTTTGTTCATTCTTGGTTTGTGGTACATGGGTGTTTTTGTGCAGATAACTTAGATCTTTATTAACTTAGATAAGTTCTTTAAAAAAAAGAAAGAAAAAAGTCTAGGTTTGTTGTTTTAAAAAGTGCTGAAATCTAAGTTTGAAACAGACTGTTGACTTTGTGTTGGTGATGTTGAGAAGAGTTTACGAGGTTAGCATTGTAAGGAGTTTTTGTGGCTTACACCTGCACAGAATATGCTGAATGTTTGTTTCAGATGGTGGAGAAGGCAAAGACGCTGACTGGTACTCCATCTTCCCCATCGAGAATGAGGAGCTGGTGTATGAGAAGTGGGAAGACAACATTATCTGGGATCCTGAGGTGTGTGTGATGTCACCTTTTTATTATTTATTTATATCTTTATTTATAGAAATAGGGGTGCTAATAAAAATGGTGGGTGCACACTGTTTTCACAGAATAAGAGGGTGGCTGCACTTTAGTTCTTTTGAAGAAATGCAGGTGGGAACTGTTTTACGGAAACACTCATTTCAGCGGCTGTATGGTTTTGCATTTTGTGTGCAAAAAAACAACAGCCTGTTTCGAAGCAGAAAAATATTTGTGAGTGCAAAGTCAGAAGTTTTTCTGAATTGTGGTTAAAAGCCAATGCAGCAGACTGTATGTATTTAATCTGATGTTTCGGAAAATTGCATAGCTTTACCACTGAGAGAGGTTTTTGCTGTTCTTGCTTTGGCCAGTGGCATTGACATTTCGTGCAGTGTGTCATTTGACAAATGCTTTTGAACAGGCTCTTTTACCAACACCCCTCCCCTTCCCCTGCCCCCTTCCCCTGTTTTTTTTAATGTTTTTATTTTTTATTATTGCCAGGCACAAAAATGTGGGGCTTTCATTTGGAAGAACATGCACCCATCCTTTGCAATATATAGATGGAAGAACATGCACCCATCTTTTGCAGTATATATACACTTTCACATTCACTCACTTCTTTGCTGATTTTGTTACATAGATATAATGATAGTTTCATCATTATACATAAAACCTTGAGACAGAGCAAACAAAACACACAGACACACGCACATACACTGTCACGAGAGAGAGAGAGAGAGAGAGAGAGAGAGAGAGAGAGAGAGAGAGCATGGTTCCATAGTCTACCATTTAAACGAAACCCACAAGGGAGTTAATTAGCGCACGGAATATGTAACACAAGTACAACAAAGACCAAAGTTGCCTACAGTAACTCTCATCTGGTGTGCATGTAAATGCAAGGTACATAAACTTAGGTCTTTGTTGTTGTCCTTGTGTTACGTATTTCGAGCACTGATTAACTCCCTTGTGTGTTGATTCTGCACGAGCTGTCAGGGCCTCGTTCTGTTTCGGATTTGTTACCATTTGAACAATCCACAGTCTCCTGGACGCATGTAGATATACACAAGGACTGTCACTGGTGTGTAGCTTGTCGTTGGTGTTGACAGAGTGTTTGTCTGCACAGAACATGGAGTCCATTCCAAGCCCCCCGGTGATGACCCTTGACCCCAATGACGAGAACATCATCCTGGAGATCCCAAAGGATGTGGACCCCACGGAAGAATCTGCTGAACCCACCAGCAAGAAGGAAAAAGTAAAGACTGGGCAACTGGGCAACCTCATGGTGCTTGGGGGGGGGGTGGGGGGGGTGGAGAGGCTCATGCTGGGGGGGCTGCAATATGCCTTTGTGGAGGTTGGGGATGATGGGGAAACCTAGGTGCTTGTGGGGGGGGGGGGGGGGATGTGAATAGCTAGTGGGGTTGGGGGGGGGGGGGGGGGGGGGGGGAGAAGAGCATGTCGTAATATGCTTTCGTGCTTTAGTGGGGGTCAGGGATGAAGGGGCTTCTTCATGAGGGTCACTAAACGACAGAAGTTGTTACAGGACTTTGAGAATGAACAGGACACTGTCACTGTCACACTGCATAGTGAGGGCATGCATACAGTGCATGTGCAGGGTGTGCTGTCCATGGTTGGAAATAAACTGGGAACAGCTGGTTTTTACATGATCCAAGCACATAAAAGGTTAAAAAAGAACACTGTTTATCATGACAAAACAGATGAAAGAGGGGCTTACCTGAAAACACACATGCTGTGTTTTGTCATAATAAATGCCATTCTTTTTAACCTTTTATGTGTCTGTTTTAGAATGCCAGCAGTCATTCTTGTTTCAGAACAATCCACAATCAGATTTTTTTATTTTTACATGACAAGCGGTACAGTCAGGGCATGGAGCCTTACTATCACACTGCTTGGTGGATTTGTACATTTAGGGGTACTGCTGACCTTGATTACTAGTTGATAGAGCTAAATTTATATAACAGGGCAACCTCATGATAATGACACATTATGTAGGGGTACTTCTGGAGAATAGGTTTGCTTCATCTTGCCTTTACTCAAATTCTTTTGATGTTCTTTGAAAACTGTGCTTCAAATGGTTACTGTGTGAGATTACTTTTATTTCCAGTGCATAATAAAAAAATAAAAAAATGAAAAAAAGTAACTGTCACAGAGGCATTGATTTATATGTTCCTTGGACAAGAGGGAAAAGTGTGAAGGAAGATTGTGTGGATGGTGTCTGTGGGTTCATGTGAATGTACTGTTTCAGGAAATCCATGATTGTGTGGATGGTGTGTGTGGCTACATGTGAATGGACTGTTTCAGGAAATCCGTGATTGTGTGGATGGTGTGTGTGGCTACATGTGAACGTACTGTTTCAGGAAATCCGTGATTGTGTGGATGGTGTCTGTGGCTGCATGTGAATGTACTGTTTCAGGAAACCCCATGATTGGTCCGCGGGGTGAAGGTGGCTAAAATGGAATGGACTGTTAAAGGAAATCGTGGGTGGATCCGTGTGGGGGCTCCCCAAATGTCCAATCCTACCCGCCCCCTCAGTTTCAGGAAATCCGCGATTATGTGGATGGTGTGTATGGCTACATGTGAACATGCTGTTTCAGGAAATCCGCAAGTCTCGGATCCTGCTGGGGAAGGCTGGCATCATCAAGGAGGATGAAGAGGACAAGGAAGAGGTGGGCTGAATCCGTGCATGGCTGCTACCCCACCACCACCACCCTGCTCCATACTCCCCTCCCACCCCGCTCCCCGCGACTAGTTAACTGAGCGTAAAACACCAAGTTACTTACAACCCCCTCTCCCTCCACTCCTTCCCACTGCCAGCATCTTTTTAAATTTCCCTGGATACTCACCCTGTTTGTGTGTGTTTGTGTGTGTGCGTGCGTGCGTGCATGCGCGCGTGTGTGTTTTATGCATTGCACCTTGAAAACGTGTACATATAAAGAATGCGTAAGCATTTAGGGCCTGTGCAGGTTAGGTGCTCTCGGCACCCATTATTATTATTGTACGTTTGAGTGAGCTTGGAGATTTGACTCGAGAAAAGGGTTTGCATGCGAGAAGAGTTCTGAAATGTGAATTTGCTTATCACAGAGCTTGATCATCCTGGGGTGACTGTGTGCAGCTGCCAAACGTTAGAATCCAGTTAATGACGGAGAAGCCTTGAATTAAAGGGGGCATAAAGAAAAGAAACAAGCTGGCCTGAAACTGTAGAAACTGTATCAGCATTTCCATCTGGAGGTATCATTTGCTTGTTCTAGCAATATTTATACAAAAAGCATGTCTTTTAAAGTGGGTTGTTTTTGTCGTGGGTGGAAAATAAGGTTCGTGTGTTTTCTTGCCTGAGTGGGCAGTAGAAAAGTTTGCTTCTCTTGTGCGTAAATAGCATGTGTATGTCGACAGGTGCCGTCAGTAGTGTGTGTATGTCGACAGGTGCCATCAGTAGTGTGTGTATGTCGACAGGTGCCACCAGTAGTGTGTGTATGTTGACAGGTGCCACCAGTAGTGTGTGTATGTCGACAGGTGCCACCAGTAGTGTGTGTATGTTGACAGGTGCCACCAGTAGTGTGTGTATGTTGACAGGTGCCGTCAGTAGTGTGTTTTTGTTGACAAGTACTGTCAGTAGTGTGTATGTTGACAGGTGCCATCAGTACTGTGTGTATGTTGACAGGTGCTGTCAGTACTGTGTGTATGTCGACAGGTGCCACCAGTAGTGTGTGTATGTTGACAGGTGCCACCAGTAGCGTATGTCGACAGGTACTGTCAGTAGTGTGTGTATGTTGACAGGTGCTGTCAGTAGTGTGTGTATGTCAACAGGTGCCATCAGTAGTGTGTGTATGTCGACAGGTGTTGTCAGTAATAGTGTGTGGATGTCGCCAGGTGTTGTCAGTAGTAGTGTGTATGTCGACAGGTGTTGTCAGTAGTAGTGTGTGTATGTCGACAGGTGCCGTCAGCAGTTCAGACAAAGGATCCCTTCAACATCTCCAACGATGAGCACTACAATCCCAAAGTCATGGACAATGCCCTGCGACCAAACATTGGAAGCAGTCTTATACAGGTATGTATGGTGGAGTTGTGGACTGTCCGTGTTTTTTTGTCAAAAACAGACAGCCCAAGTCATGGAGGTGGTGTAGCCGTTTGGTCAAGACACTGTGTTGAGGACTGAGAAGTTGTGGGTTTAAATCCTGATTTGAACAGTCAGTTTCTCCCTTTCTCCTGGGTCTTGTGATGGGCTTTGTATCTTGTCCAAAATGTCGGAGGAAGTGAAAAGCTAAGGTCTTGTGTGCACCTGTAACATTAAAATACCACAGCATTGTGGAAAATGACACCTCAGCAAAATGATGTGGCAATTTCGCCAGAGATCAGTGGATTGGATAATGCACCTGTGGTAGATGACCTTCTGTTGAAAAAGGTGAGGCTATGTTTTGATTGGGGGAGTAGCTGAGGGAGAATAACTCTCATGAGTTGAGAGAATAGCTCTCAGTTGTCACCTGAAAGTCCAGAAATGCCTGTGTATGACATGATGGTCAAATCTGCATGCAGCACTTCACTCCAACGGCCAAGCTTCATCAGCTGTTCTTCCCAACCTACATGGGACCCGTGGTCTTGAGAATACTTGTGAGAATAGCTCTCAGTTGTCACCTGAGAGTCTGAAAGTCCAGAAATACCTGTGTATGACATGGCTGTTGAATCTGCGTGCAGCATTCCACTCCGGCAGCGGAGCTTCATGAGCCGTTCTTCCCAACCTACCTGGGGCTCATGAACCTGACAGTAGGTGAGAGAATAGCTCTCAGTTGACACCTGAAAGTCCAGAGATGCTTGTGTATGACATGGCTGTTGACTTTGTGTGCAGCACTCCACTCCAGCGGCAGAGCTTCGTCAGCCGTTCTTCCCGACCTACATGGGGCCCATGAAGCTTCGCAGCTTTCACCGGCCGCTGCTGAAGAAGTATTCACACGGGGCAATCTCAGAGAAGGGGCCGCACCCCGTGCACCCTCTGCTGAAAACCATCAAGCGAAAGGCAAAGGTGAGGAAGGGAAACGCAGTCTACCCGTCTTAGTGAAATAACCAGCTGCATTTTTTTAACGGAATGGGTATGGTGTGACAGCGTGAGGTGTGGTTTGATACAGGACAGTTTGAAAGTCCTACCTCTACAAGTGAAGTGAGGTGTGACAGTGTGTGGTGTGGTTTGATACAGGGCAGTTTGAAATTCCTACCTCAACAAGTGAAGTGAGGGGTATGTTGTGACAGTGTGTGGTGTGGTTTGATACAGGGCAGTTTGAAATTCCTACCTCTACAAGTGAAGTGGGGGTATGTGACAGTGTGTGGTGTGGTTTGATACAGGGCAGTTTGAAATTCCTACCTCTACAAGTGAAGTGAGGTGTGACAGTGTGTGGTGTGGTTTGATACAGGGCAGTTTGAAATTCCTACCTCTACAAGTGAAGTGAGGGGGTAAGGGTTAAGCTTATTCTAGTAAAATGGAACAGTGTTACAATCGGTGAGAAGTTGCTAGTGAATGGTACACTTTATTAATGTATGAAATTTTATTTCAAACACATGAAAGGTGACTGAAGGCAAACCTGTGTCTTTTCTGTATGAAAAATCAATAAAAAATCTGCATTTAAATAAATGTAGCCCATGCAACAGCTGAAGCTAAGTAATGTTCTACTGCTAGGCCTTTGTTATTTGCATGTAGAACACATGATCTCAATCAGGCAGAAGGCAGCATTTTGTGTTGTTTTGATGTTTGCTGCTTTACTGATGCCAAATGAATTTCCCCCAAGGGAACAGTTGCATTGCATTGTATTGTATTGTATTGTATTGTGTTGCATTACACTGTTTAGCTGCGGGAGCAAGAGCGGCAGGCGTTTGGCGGCGGGGAGATTTTCTTCATGCGAACAGCCCAGGACCTGACCGGCATGGATGGGGACTTAATCCTTGTGGAATATTCAGAAGAGTACCCTCCCTTGCTTAACCAAGTTGGCATGGCATCCAAGGTCAAAAATTACTACAAGCGGGTAAGTTTTTGTCGTTGTTATTGTCTGCTTTGAATCTTACCCAAGCATTCATGGGGTGTGATGGTGCTTGAAAGACAGCGCGCTGACATTTTTTGTTTCTGTTTTTTACACAGTATTTAAAATCACATTGTGTGTGTGTGTGTGTGTGTGTGTGTGTGTGTGTGTGTGTGTGTGTGTGTGTGTGTGTGCATATGTTGTAGTGTGTGTGTGTGTGTGTGTGTGTGTGTGTTTGTGCATATGTTGTAAGTGTGTGTGTGTGCGTGTGTGTATGTGCATATGTTGTAAGTGTGTGTGTGTGTGCGTGTGTGCAGGCATGTGTAGGTGTTTGCTTGTCTTTGTGTGCATCTGTTTGTGTGTGTGTGAGTGTGTGTTTGGCTCTGTGTGTGTGTGTGTGTGTGTGTGCATTTGTCTGCAAGCATTCATGTGTGAGTAGAATATTGAATCAGGCTTCTTTTAACTTCATCACACAATTTTCCAGAAACCAGGCAAGGACTCGAACCCACCGACCTTTGAGTACGGAGAGCTGGCCTATGCCCACACCTCTCCCTTCCTGGGGGCGCTGCGGCCCGGAAACTGCCTGCAGGCTCTTGAGAACAACATGTTCCGCTCACCCATCTTCCAGCACTCCTTGCCGTCCTCCGACTTTGTCGTCATCAGGACACGCCAGAAGTAAGGCACGCGCAGAAAACACGGGATGATGTGCTGGTCTGCTTTAAAAGAAAAAACATCTGGAATAGAATGAGGCCCAGAGCGCTTTTTCAGAATCAACACGCAGTGGAGTTAATTAGCGCTTGAAATATACGGTAACTCTCACCTGGCATGCCTGTGAATACAGGGTACATAAACTCGACCAGAGACCTGTACATCCTCTGTATTTACCTTGTATTTACACGCGTGTCAGCTGAGAGTTGCCTTAGGCAAGGATGTACCTCTGGTGAGGTTTACGTAGCTTGTATTTACACGCATGCCAGATGAGGGTTGCCGTAGGCAAGGATGTACCTGTGGCGGGGTTTACGTAGCTTGTATTTACACGCATGCTAGGTGAGGGTTGCCGTAGGCAACTTGGGTCTTTGTTGTTTGTGTTATGTATTTCAAGTGCTAATTAACTCCCTTGTGTTTTTATGTTGATTATTGAAAGCAAGGTTTATGTAGGAGCTAAGCTACAGTGTGGTGGTGATGATGTGATGTAGTAGTGGTGGTGATTTGATGTGGTGTGCTGGGTTGTGATGTGATGTAGTAGTGGTGGTGATTTGATGTGGTGTGCTGGGTTGTGTATGTTAAAAAAGAAGTCACGTTGCTTCACCTCTGACCATGATCATTAAAAGCAGGGTTTATGTAGGGGCAGAACTACGGTGTAGTGGTGGTGATGTGATTTGATGTGATGTACTGGGTTGTTTATGTTGAAAAAGAAGTTGCATTGCTTTGGCCTGTCATGAATGTTAAAAGCATGGTTTGTGTTGGAGCTGAAGTGGTGAGAAAGGGGGCATTAGCTTTGTTCTTGGTTTTGTGCTGTTGCGTTGTTCATTTTGTGTGGAGCAAACATGCACAAACACATCATGCACACACACACACATGTGCACACTCCACACACACACACAACCACACACACACACCACACACAACACACACACACACAACATGCATGCCCCAACACAAGCACCACCTACCACCACCACCACCACCACCACACACCACACACACACACACACACACACGCATGCAAGGCATGCATGTATACACCTCCCCACACACACACATACAAAGAGCAGCTGCCAAAACATCGGCAACAGCAGCCTCTCTGGCTTTGGTCCTCTGTATGGCAGCCAGATTAGAAGGTGTTGTGCGGTGGCTGTGTGCAGTTACTTCATACGTGAAGTGAACACCATCTACACGGTGGGTCAGGAGTGCCCCTTGTACGAAGTGCCGGGACCCAACTCCAAGAGAGCCAACAACTTTGTCAGGGACTTCTTGCAGGTATGGCATGTGCAGAATGAAACTGTTCTGATGTAATGCGCATCCTTTTTTGGGGTGTGTGTGCATGCGTACGTGTGCGTTTCATTACTTTGCCCATGAAGCCCACAAGTCCTTTTGCTTAGGGATCCCACTTGTAATAGGTGGAAACAAAATGTGTGTTGGTGTGTGTGTGTGTGTGTGTGTGTGTGTGCGTGTGTGTGTGCGTGTGTGTGTGTGTAGGGCCATAGTGTAGGTGCTGTATAAGTGTACCATTATTATTAATTATTATTATCCTACCCCCTGAATACAAAAACATTGCAAAAGAGGTCATTGTTTACTGTAAGTGTTTATCTACCACCTGTTCTGGAATGGTAAAGAGGTCATTGTGTACCACAGGTGTTTATCTACCGCCTGTTCTGGAATGGTAAAGAGGTTGTTGTGTGCTGCAGGTGTTCATCTACCGCCTGTTCTGGAAGAGCAAGGATCGGCCGCGGAGAATCAAAATGGAGGACATCAAGAAAGCGTTCCCTTCACACTCAGAGAGCAGCATCCGCAAACGTTTGAAGCTGTGTGCAGATTTCAAACGCACAGGTAATACTTGTTATGGGAAAAGGACAGAAGAAAGCATCTCTGTGTGTGTGCATGCCTGCCAGCGTGTGTGTGCATGTCTGCCAGCGTGTGTGTGCATGCCTGCGAGTGTGTGTGTGTGTGTGTGTGTGTGTGTGCATGCCTGCCAGCGTGTGTGTGTGTGTGTGTGTGTGTGTGTTGTGTGTGTGTGTGTGTGCATGCCTGCAGTGTGTGTGTGTGTGTGTGTGTGTGTGTGTGACGTGTGTGTGTGTTGTGTGCCGTGAGTTTGTGTGTGTTGTGTGTTGTGTGGTGTGTGTGTGTGTGTGTGTGTGTGTGTGTTGCATGCCTGCCAACGTTTGAAGTGTGTGCTGATTTCAAAGCACAGGTAATACTTGTTATGGGAAAAGGACAGAAGAAAGCATCTGTTTGTGTGTGTGTGTGTGTGTGTGTTGTGGTGTGTGTGTGTGTGTGGAGTGTGTTGTGTGGTGTGTGTGTGTGTGTGTGTGTGTGTGTGTGTGTGCTGCAGGTGTGTGTGTGTGCATGCCTGCCAGTGTGTGTGTGTGTGTGTGTGTGTGTGTGTGTGTGTGTGGTGTGTGTGTTGTGATCGATGCTGATGTGTGTGTGTGTGTGTGCTCGTGTGTATGTGTGTGTGTGTGTGTGTGTGTGTATGTGTGTGTGTGTGTGTGTGTGTGTACGTGTGTGTGAGTGTGTGTGTGTATGTGCAGTTGAGGATCAGCAGAGATCCTTCTTGAGAAGAGAGTAAGTAATTAACGTGATGTTTTACGCCCAGTCACCATTATGGTTAAATCAGGGTGAGTTGAGAATAGAGAAATGCACGAATCTGTATGTGAGTACATTCTAGGGTAGTTTTGTTTTGTTTTGGGGGGCAACAGATTTGTGAACTTGTGCCAGAACTGATGTTTGAGAATCTGATGTCTGATTGTCAGGCATGGACTCTAACTGGTGGGTGCTGAAGCCGGACTTCCGCCTGCCCAATGAGGAGGAAATCCGGTCGCTGGTGTCGCCCGAGCAGTGCTGTGCCTGGTACAGCATGATCACCGCCGAGCAGCGCCTCAAGGTTCGTCTTCTGCAGCGCCTCAGCGGCCACAGCCTTGTCTCCCCTGTGCCTGACTTGAAGATGGCTTGTTTCTTGTTTGTTAGCATTCCACAGAGAAAACCCTGAGTTTAACCCTTTTGGACTATTATGTTAGTGTTCCACAGTGAAAACCCTGAGTTTCACCCTTTCAGACTATTTATGTTAGTGTTCCACAGAGAAAACCATGAGTTTAACCCTTTTGGACATTTATGTTAGTGTTCCACAGTGAAAACCGTGACTTTACCCTTTCGGACTATTTATGTTAGTGTTCCACAGTGAAAACCCTGCGTTTCACCCTTTTGGACTATGGATTATTTATGTTAGTGTTCCACAGTTTCACCCTTTTGGACTATTTCATGCTGTTCTAATCTGTCTGTGCAGGTTCAGTTAGGAAAAGCAACATGAACTCAATCAAATGATAAGAACAAGTCATTTAGACTGCATGTATGAGATGAGTCAGAATTGTGGATCAGTCATGTGTATATATTTTTCCTTCATTAGATATTAAATGTTGTGACCAATCTCAGCTTGCAGTCTCTTTTTGATGAACACTGCTTGGTCGACAGCGGAAAGAGAAAAAGAGATTCAAGAAGAGATTACATCAACTTTTGCAGTGTTAGAGTATTGGAACATGCGGTCAAGCCTGAGCCTGTTGCTTACGATTATGACATGTTTGTGGCTTAGTGGTGGTGCTGGTTGTAATGTGACTGTATGCTTGCAGGACGCTGGCTACGGGGAGAAGTCGCTGTTTGCTCCAGAGGAGGACAATGAAGAGGACACCCAGACCAAGATTGACGATGAGGTATTGCAGACGCCTTAGATTTTGGAAAAAGAATCGTTCAGTAATTGTTTTTGCCCTTTTGTTGTTGCTGTTTTGTTGTTGTATAAAACGAACAAAAAAGCCATTTCTCCACCCCCCCACCCCCCCCAAGGCACACCCACCTGCCACCCACCCCATGAACACATAACAGACCCGCCCCCCCCTCTCCCAACCACAACATACGAAACCCAAGACTTAGCCCCCACATGCAACTTGACAAAACAGTTCACAACATAACAAAACCCCCCCCCCAACCCCCCCTTCCCATGAAACCACAACATAACGGAAACCCAAGACTTAGCCTCATCTCACATAGCAACTTTGACAAAACAGTTCCTTCTCCAACTAAACGGTAGGTTCACTCTTTGCTGCCTGTTTGCGCCAGATTCGTGCGGCGCCGTGGAACACCACCCGCGCCTACATCGCGGCCATGAAGGGCAAGTGCCTGCTGCAGCTGCACGGCGTGGCCGACCCGACAGGTTGCGGCGAGGGCTTCTCCTATGTCAAGGTCCCCAACAAACCCACCACCAAGGAGGAGGCCAAGGAGGTGCCCGCCAAGAAGACCGTCACCGGCACCGACGCCGACCTGCGCAGGCTCTACCTGCGTGACGCCAAGCAGCTGCTGAGGAAGTTTGGGGTGGCGGAGTCGGAGGTACGTGGAAGGCGCCCCGGGCGTGCAGTGAGCTGGGTTTCGGTGGGAAGGGGCTGGTTGTGCAGATTTACAAACAAGGATTGCACTTGAAAGATGTTACGTGATCGCAACAACAAGAGGATGTACCGCTGGTGGAGTTTACGTACCTTGTATTTACACGCATGCCAGGTGAGAGTTACTGCAGGTGACTCGGGTCTTTGTTGTTGCATTTGTGTTACGTATTTCGAGCGCTAATTAACTCCCTTGTTTGTTGATTCTGCAGCAAGAGTCCAATCACCTGTGGTAACTCTCACATGGCTTGTGGATAAATATAAGGTACATAAACTTCACCAGATGTATATTCTCATATTCTCATTTGTGGAGTTTTAATGAAATGCTTACATACATAGCATATTATAGTTGACAGATGAAGAGATGGATCCTTTTTATATCAAGCTCACCAAACAGTTTTTAGCTTCATCTTGTGCTTCATTACCTTTGAGCTGGATCCATTTTGTGGAAAATGGCCAGAAGTACCATTTTTACGATAAATGTTCAAGCAGCGTTCTGATTTTCCATGCTTCTGTTTTTATGTGCCTGCTTACGGGTATATTCCTCTGTTAAAAACAACATGAAAACAGTAACATTCTCACTACACATTTATAGCAACTTAGAAATAAATACACCATATATTAATTTATTTTGCCATGCTGTAGTCTTGGGACTGTTCAAAGATGAAAAAGGAGCGCTGTATGTTCACTGTACTTGTAGATCAAGAAGCTGTCTCGATGGGAAGTCATTGATGTTGTCAGAACAATGTCCACTGAACAAGCCAAACAGGGGCAGGATGAGACAGGTATGTGTGTGTGTGTTTGTGTGTGTGTGTGTGTGTGTGTGTGTGTGTGTGTGTGTGTGTGTGTGTATGTCTGTGCATACTTTGTGTGTGTGTAAAGGAGCGCTGTATGTTCACTGTATGTGTGATAGAATGTCTGATGGAGTCAGATACTTTCGAGCATGTGTGTGCATGCTGATGGAAGTATGTGTGTGTGTGTGTGTGTGTGTGTGTGTGTGTGTGTGTGTGTGTTGTTGTGTGTTGCTGTGCATACTTGTGTGTGTGTGTGTGTGTGATTGTGTGTGTGTGTGTTGTGTGTGTGTGTGTGTGTGTGTGTGTGTGTGTTTGTGTGTCTGTGCATATTTGTGTGTGTGTATACTTGTGTGCAATACTTTGTGTGTGTGTGCATAGTGTGTGTGAATATGTGTGTGTGTGTGTGTGTGCACGAGAGCGTGTGCGTGCATGTGCGTATCCATGTGATGTGTATGAAAGAATGAGCTGCATGCAGAATGAAAATAGTTTTGAACCTTTACCCTTCTCCTTCCTCCTCTTCTTCCACTTAATGACTACTACAAGTAATCAGTGTTGAGACCACCTTGATTATAACGGATGAAGGAGAACTCCAAAACTTCCAAACAAATTTGCTGCCAACAATAATTACAATCCTGTCATTAGAAAGTCAGCTGATCAGTGGCTTCGGCCTTGTATGTATTGTTGGCAGTGGGTTGTTAGGTCATTGTCGAGGTGATCTGCATGTAAAAGAACGCTGATGCATGATGCTTGTTCTCTTTTGACACCAGTAATACCTGAGTGTATACAACGCAGGTTGGGTGAATGTGTATAACGCAGGTTGGATGAATGTGTATAATGCAGCTTGGGTGAATGTGTATAACGCAGGTTGGGTGAATGTGTGTAATGCAGGTTTGGTGAATGTGTGTAACGCAGGTTGGGTGAATGTGTATAACGCAGGTCGGGTGAATGTATAATGCAGGTTGGGTGAATGTGTATAACGCAGGTTGGGTGAAGTTTGCCCGAGGCAATCGCTACTCGGCAGCTGAGCACATGGAGCGCTACAAAGAGGAGTGCCAGAGGATCTTTGAGCTGCAGAACAGGTGAGTACAGATAAGATAGTGTTTTGTTATCATTAGTTATGTGCAGGACACGCAAGCCTGGATGTTTACTCAAAACTGTGATACTTGTCTGAGCATAGCCATATTCATTGTAAATTCTTTGGCAATCAGAATTCCAGTTTTTAAAATGATTTATTACTGTGGAGTCAGGGACAAATGTGCCCCCTCGAATTAAAAAATCAAGCAAAGTGTCTGTAAGAGAAGGGTGGTGTTTGGTAAACAGTTTAATTGACATTGAAATATACAAAGTGTAAGGGTTTTACATCGTGGACTGGTCTCCAGTGGTGTCTTAAAGGTGATCTTTTATTGAGGTCTTAGTGGGTGTTTTTTTGTGTGTGTGGCATTTGTCTTTCATCAGAGTGGTCTTGTATCAGAGCTTCTGCTGATATATATATAACTAGTAAACAGTCCTGTTAAGTGCATCACGATGCAAGGCATCTACGAAGTAACACCATACATTATACTTGGAATGTCTTTAGGGTGCTTGGATCAGAGGAGGTGCTGTCGACAGATGAGGAGTCGACATCCGGCGAGGACTCAGACTTTGAAGAGATGGGCAAAAACATTGAGAGCATGCTGGCCAACAAGAAGACCAGCTCACAGGTGTGCAGCGCTTGCATCATTTGGCCTGTAGACAGTGATGGGTTTGGCGGTGGTCTGCGTAAGACAGGACACAGTATCATTTAGGCCTGTAGACAGCGATAGGTTTGGCAGGGATCAGCATGAGAGAGGACACAGTCGACTGTGTCTTTCACAACAACGAATATCACTGTGGTTAATTTCCCATGGTTAGGATTAGGCGATGACATTGGTCAAAGCGCATGTTTGCGGCCCATGTGCTGCTTTGTAAAGTAGATGGGTTTGGCTAGGTGTTGGCGGTGGTCTGTTGGGGAGGAAACAGTGGACTGTCTTTCACAGTGTGACAGACAGACACATGTATGTACATACACACACGCATGCACACACAGGTGCACAAGTATTGCTCCAAAGTATGGACAAACAAAAATCTGATCAATCAGTCAGTTTTATGGAAAGGTAATCTGCCATTATTGTAAGCTGACAGTGATGTCAGTTGGTGGCACATGCACCCAGTTGCAAAGGTGTTGTTGACCTATGTTGTTGACCTGTTCCCTGTTGTATACCTGTCCCATGTTGTTAACCTGTCCCTTGTTGACCTGTGCCATGTTGTTAACCTGTCCCTTGTTGACCTGTCCCATGTTGTTAACCTGTCCCTTGTTGACCTGTCCCATGTTGTTGACCTATGCCATGTTGCTGACTTGTGCCATAATATTATTGTTCCATGTCAGAGACCTCTGCCATGTTGTTAACCTGTGCCATGTTGTTGACCTTTCCCATGTTGTTAATCTGTCACACCCATGTTGTAGACCATTGCCATGTTGTTGATGTGTGCCATGTTGTTGACCTGTGCCATGTTGTAGACCAGTGCAATGTTGTTGACCTGTGTCATGTTGTTGACCTGTGCCATGTTGTAGACCAGTGCCATGTTGTTGATGTGTGCCATGTTGTTGATGTGTGCCATATTGTTGACCTGTGCCATGTTGTTGACCAGTGCCATGCTG
>JABMCL010000004.1:217500-237500 GCA_018857735.1 Alviniconcha marisindica
GTGTTTCTCTTCCCCCCTCCCCCCCCTCTCCCCCCAGGTCATTTTATCCAGTCAGGAATTTATCTTGGAACAAAAATGCAAATAAAGTGTGCACTGTTTTGATGAGTTTGCCTTGAGCGGAATTGTGTCTTGAAGGAATTGTTTAGATAGGTTTCCTGTAAAGTGCATGTGATTAAACCCTCCTCCCTCCCTTAAACTTTTAAACTGCTGAGCAGTGGCTGTATATGTGGAGTTTCCATCAGTGTGTGAATACGTCATAATTTATGCCCAATGATTTTTCCTCTTTCAGAGCAGAAAACATCCGGCGCAAATCGATGGTACTGAAAATTCCCAAGCAAGCTGTGGAGACGAAAAAGAAGCGTCGCATCGGGAGCACCATTCACTGCGACTATCTCAAGGTGAGCAAGGAAGAGGGGGAAGGGGTGGATGCATGCATGCATGTGTACGGCACAAAACAGGTGTTGCCCTCTCTGTTAAAATGGGCTTTGCATGGTCTTGAAAAACTTTTGAACATGGGATATCTTTTTCCCTTGCAATGTTTGGGAATTTTATAGTGGTTGACAGCTAATTTGCAGCAGGGGGATTTTTGAAAAAAGTTGGAGGCCAAACGGTGGATGATTAAACTTTAAAGGCTGGTAGAAAAGATCAACTTGAAACCACTCCCAGACATAGTTCGATTGATGTGCCATGAAAATGTTCAGGCTGTGTGCATAAGTTTCTATAACTGAGCAGTAACTTGGCCCCGGGAAAAGGTCTTTTAATTTATGGAAAAGTGCAGGAATTTTGAAGTGATACTTCTGTATGAATCCTGTACCAAAAAAGGTGGGTGGGGTGGGGGTGAGGGGACATTTGCTGACAGTGCTTTCCGAAATAATAATTTTGTTCATCACAAGATTTTGCTAGGTGCCTTTGTTTGGAGTTTTCACAGGGTGACCTTTGTAGGTCATCACTGTGTTAATTGAGATGGAAGATTTGCACTGGTGATTTCCTGTGTCAACAGAAGCCCAAGCAGTCGTCCAACCGTCGGCGTACAGACCCTGTTGTGACAATGTCCAGCATGTTTGAGCTGATCCTCAACGAGATGCGCCAGTTGCCCAGCGTGAGTTAAACACTTCAGTTGTATAGTTATGTACTGTGGGGTGTAGCTGTGTGGTGAATTAAACACTTCAGTTGTGTAGTTATGTACTGTGGGGTGTAGCTGTGTGGTGAGTTAAACACTTCAGTTGTATAGTTATGTTCTGTGGGGTGTAGCAGTGTGGTGAATTAAACACTTCAATTGTGTACTTGTGTTCTGTGGGTGTGCTTGTGGTGAATTAAATACCTCAGTGGTATAGCTATATACTGTGGGATGTAAGTGTGTAGTGAGTTAAACACTTCAGTTGTATAGTTATGTTCTGTGGGATGTAGCTTGTGGCCAATTAAACACCTCAGTTGTATAGCTATGTACTGTGGGATGTAAGTGTGT
Source organism: Alviniconcha marisindica (assembly GCA_018857735.1). Lineage (NCBI taxonomy): Eukaryota > Metazoa > Mollusca > Gastropoda > Provannidae > Alviniconcha > Alviniconcha marisindica. The sequence goes on from JABMCL010000004.1 coordinate 218,966, forward strand.
AGTGAGTTAAACACTTCAGTTGTAGAGTTATGTTCTATGGGGTGCAGCTGTTTAGTAGTAATTGATGTGAGTGATACGGAGCTGCCAAGTATTTCCTGCGTGTCAGGTGTTAATGTTAGTTACTGTTGTTCTCTCATTCACTGGGACGGCAAAGTCTTTAAACTGATGTCCATAAACCAGATCTCAAAACTGTGATTAAGCAGAGAACCCTGACTTAGCAACTTAACAGTGATTACTTTATAACACAATAAATGGAGAATTTGGGGGCACCTTTTATTCTTATGAGAGTGCTAAGGGTTCAAGAGTGCTTGCCTTGCGTGTTGGACATTGTTAACCCTGATGAATATTACTGTTGTTGCTGTTGCAGACCCAGCCATTCCTGTTCCCGGTGAACCAGAAAGAAGTGCCGGACTACTACAAGATCATCAAGCGCCCCATGGATCTGCAGAGCATGAGAGAGGTCTGCAGCTTGCCACAGGACGTTCTGTGGCCTAACCATTCTCTGTAGCTTTGGGGACCAGCCTGTTCTGTTGCCTAACCATTCTCTGTAGCTTTGGGGACCAGTCTTGTTCTGTGGCCTAACCATTCTCTGTAGCTTTGGGGACCAGCCTTGTTCTGTGGCCTAACCATTCTCTGTAGCTTTGGGGACCAGCGTGTTCTGTGGCCTGACCGTTCTCTGTAGCTTTGGGGACCAGCCTTGTTCTGTGGCCGAACCATTCTCTGTAGCTTTGGGGACCAGCCTTGTTCTGTGGCCTAACCATTCTCTGTAGCTTGGGGACCGGCCTGTTCTGTGGCCTAACCATTCTCTGTAGCTTTGGGGACCAGCCTGTTCTGTGGCCTAACCATTCTCTGTAGCTTTGGGGACCAGCCTTGTTCTGTGGCCTAACCATTCTCTGTAGCTTTGGGGACCAGCCTGTTCTGTGGCCTAACCATTCTCTGTAGCTTTGGGGACCAGCCTTGTTCTGTGGCCTAACCATTCTCTGTAGCTTTGGGGACCAGCCTTCTTCTGTGGCCTAACCGTTCTCTGTAGCTTTGGGACCAGCCTGTTCTGTGGCCTAACCATTCTCTGTAGCTTTGGGGACCAGCCTTGTTCTGTGGCCTAACCGTTCTCTGTAGCTTTGGGGACCAGCCTGTTCTGTGGCCTAACCGTTCTCTGTAGCTTTGGGGACCAGCCTGTTCTGTGGCCTGACCGTTCTCTGTAGCTTTGGGGACCAGCCTGTTCTGTGGCCTAACCGTTCTCTGTAGCTTTGGGGACCAGCCTGTTCTGTGGCCTACCGTTTGTCTGTGTTGTGGGGAAGCTGTTTGTAGTGTGAGTTCTTGTATTTTGTTATGCTTTCATTGCCTGTTCTGTGTGTGCATTTTAGTTTGTATGGATTCTTGTATTTTGCTGTTTTGTGTGTTTGTGATGTGGAGTGCTTATTATTTTGTATAGATGCTTTCATTTTGTGTGCAGTTTGTTGCTGTTTTTGTGTGTGGATTGTTAGTTTGTATGGATTCTTGTATTTTGTTATGTTTTATTGCTGTTTGTGTGTGGATTATTAGTTTGTATGGATTCTTGTATTTTGCTGTGTTTTGTTGCTGTTTTGTATGTGGATTATTAGTTTGTATGGATTCTTGTATTTTGTTGCTGTTTTGTGTGTAGATTATTAGTTTGTATGGATTCTTGTATTTTGTTGCTGTTTGTGTGTGGATTACTAGTTTGTATGGATTCTTGTATTTTGTTGCTGTTTGTGTGTGGATTATTAGTTTGTATGGATTCTTGTATTTGGTTGCTGTTATGTGTGTGGATTATTTCTGTTTTATGTGCTGCCTGTGTCCATTTTGCCTGAGTGTTATTTTCCTCTTACCCTGTTACCGCAGTGCTTTGCTTTGTGCAGAATGTACGCAACAAGAAATACCACTCCAGGGAGGCCTTTCTGAATGACGTCAACCAGATTGTTGAGAACAGCAAGCTGTACAATGGTGAGTGTCACACCAGTGTGTCAGCGTAAAACACTGTTGTTTGCTGCGTTCTTCCTTTTTACACTAAAACTCTCTCACCGCAAAGTTTGTGTGAAGAGGTAGTGACTGCTGTCTTTGGTACGTTAGATTGTTGCTGATAACTGCGTATCTGATCACAGGTGTATTGTTTGCTGATATCTGTGTATTCTGGTCACAGGTGTATTGTTTGTTCATGTATTTGTATTCTAGTGACAGGTGTATTGTTTGCTGATGTGTGTGTATTTTAGTCACATGTGTATTGTTTGCTGATGTGTGTGTATTTTAGCCACAGGTGTATTGTTTGCTGATGTCTGTGTATTTTGTGATCAGGTAAAAACTTGTTTGCTGACGTCTGTCCGTATTAACTAACCCTCACAGGTGTATTGTTTGCTGATGTCTGTGTGTTCTGGTCCCAGGTGTATTGTTTGTTCATGTGTTTGTATTCTGAGTGACAGGTGTAATTGTTTGCTGATGTGTGTGTATTTTAGTCACAGGTGTATTGTTTGCTGATGTGTGTGTATTTTAGTCACAGGTGTATTGTTTGCTGTGTGTGTATTTTAGTCACAGGTGTATTGTTTGCTGATGCGTGTGTATTCGTGTCACAGGTGTAGTGTTTACTGATGTGTTTGTATTCTTGTCACAGGTGTAGTGTTTGCTGATGTGTGTGTATTCTTGTCACAGGTGCTCCACACATGCTGACGCTGACAGCGCAGTCCATGCTGGAGCATTGCTTGAAGAGATTTGCAGAGGTAATTATTTCTTTTCAGTGGAAAGTAACTTTTGGTAGGTGCTTACCACCTTTTTTCTCTCTCTCACTTTCACTCCCCTGCACTGCTCACCACTCATTTCTCTCCCCTCCTGCCTTGCCACCCGGGTTCTGCTTCCCTCCCCCTCCTTGACCAGTTTTAGTTGTTCACCTCTCTCCCTCTCCATCCATCTTCATCCCTTCTTTTCACCCTCCTCCCCCTCCTTTACCAGTTTTAGTTGTTCACCTCTCTCCCTCTCCGTCCATCTTCATCCCTTCTTTTCACCCTCCTCCCCCTCCGCTCTCTGCTTTTTTTCTCTTTCTTTCTGGTCCATTACCCCCTTCTCTGTGGAATGTAAAGCAACCCCCTCCAACCCACTCCAACCCCCTCCAACCCACTCCAACCCCCTCCAACCCACTCCAACCCCCTCCAACCCACTCCAACCCCCTCCAACCCACTCCAACCCCCTTCAACACACCATTCAGCCCTCACCCTCCTCCTCCACCATCCACCCTCCCCTCCCCCCCTCCACCTTCAACTGCTCCTCCCCACCCCCCCCCCTACTGCCCCCCCCCCCCCCCGACACACACACACACACTCCCCACCTCTCTCCCTTCTCCCCGTTTTGTCCTGATGTGAACATTACTTCAGGAGAGGAGGATTTAGGAAGTAGTGAGAATTTGGGCCTGGTGTTTCTTGAGTCTGGCGGTGACTGTCGGTGCCTGTGTGCAGCGCGAGCAGAAGTTCATGCGCCTGGAGAAAGCCATCAACCCCCTGCTTCGACGACAACGACCAGGTGGCCCTGTCCTACATCTTTGAGAGCATCACGCAGAAGATGAAGGCTGTGGAAAACGTGAGTCGCTCTGCTGGTTTGAATGGCTTCACTGACTACTTAGTTGATGTATGTTTTACTACAGAGGTCAGCAGCACCTTTTTAAAGTGACAGCAGGGCCAGCAATTTCCATTGCTGTTTGAAAGCTGTTTTTTTATTTCGGGGTGATATTTATTAAAAAACTAAATGAAAAAACAAAACAAATCAGTCATTTTTTTTTTAAACATGGTAATTGGTATGCGTAACTGGTGTGTATAATTGTATGTGTATTTGTTTGTTCTGCCTGTGTGCTACTAACATGACAGAAATGTGAAGGATATTAAAATCCTATTACTAACTACTAACTTGACAGACAGTGTGAGGGATATTAAAATCCAGTCACTAACTAACAGCTAACTTGACAGTTTAGAACAGATCTAGGGAAATGTACTCACCAGTGCGACAAAACACAAGGAAGCAATAGTGCACGAGTGCTTTCGACAAAAGTTTGTTTCTTTGGGTGCAAGAAGATAGATAGACAACAAAAGCAGAAGGAAGTAAAGAAGAGGACAGACAAGGAACTGATGTAAAAAGGATATTAAAATCCAGTTACTAACTAACTACTAACTTGGCAGACAGTGTGATGGATATTAAAATCCAGTTACTAACTAACTACTAACTTGACAGTGTGATGGATATTAAAATCCAGTTACTAACTAACTACTAACTTGGCAGACAGTGTGATGGATATTAAAATCCAGTTACTAACTAACTACTAACTTGGCAGACAGTGTGATGGATATTAAAATCCAGTTACTAACTAACTACTAACTTGGCAGACAGTGTGATGGATATTAAAATCCAGTTACTAACTAACTACTAACTTGGCAGACAGTGTGATGGATATCAAAATCCGGTTACTAACTAACTACTAACTTGACAGACAGTGTGATGGATATTAAAATCCGGTTGCTAACTAACTACTAACTTGACAGACAGTGTGATGGATATTAAAATCCGGTTGCTAACTAACTACTAACTTGACAGACAGTGTGATGGATATTAAAATCCGGTTGCTAACTAACTACTAACTTGACAGACAGTGTGATGGATATTAAAATCCGGTTACTAATTAACTGTCAACTTGACGGACAGCGTGATGGAGATTAAAATCTGGTTACTAATTAACTGTCAACTTGACGGACAGCGTGATGGAGATTAAAATCCAGTTACTAACTAACTACTAACTTGACAGACAGTGTGATGGATATTAAAATCCAGTTACTAACTAACTACTAACTTGACAGACAGTGTGATGGATATTAAAATCCAGTTGCTAACTAACTACTAACTTGACAGACAGTGTGATGGATATTAAAATCTGGTTACTAATTAACTGTCAACTTGACGGACAGCGTGATGGAGATTAAAATCTGGTTACTAATTAACTGTCAACTTGACGGACAGCGTGATGGAGATTAAAATCTGGTTACTAACTAACTACTAACTTGACAGACAGTGTGATGGATATTAAAATCCGGTTGCTAACTAACTACTGACTTGACAGACAGTGTGATGGAGATTAAAATCCAGTTGCTAACTAACTACTAACTTGACAGACAGTGTGATGGATATTAAAATCTGGTTACTAATTAACTACTAACCTGACAGACAGCGTGATGGTGTTGGCACACCTCTCACGATGCTGCTTTGACTTGCAGTGTTGGCCGTTCCAGCAGCCAGTGAACAAGAAGATGGTGAAGGACTACTACGAAGTCATCAAGAAGCCCATGGACCTCTCCACCCTGCACAAGGTACTCACTGGCTGTGTGTCCGTGGAATTCACCTGTGTAGCTGTCACGGTTGACTGGGCCTTAAAAACCAATTATCTCTGTCTTTGTCTGTGGAATTTACGTGAAGTGGCATTCCAGTGGCTGCGTCCACGAAAGAGAGTGAAGTAAGGCTTTGAAGTGGTGTTGTGGTGTCACCTGTTTGGTCATTCTTTAGTTTGAGTTAACTCACTAGGTGAATGCCTGAAGGGATATTGGTACTGGCTGTGGGTGTGGGTGTGGGTGTGTGTGTGTTGGAGTTTATGATGACTGGGGTGTGTGTCATGTTTTGCCTTGGTTGATTGGGTTTATCATGACTGGGGTGTGTGTCATGTTTTGCCTTGGTTGATTGGGTTTATGATGACTGGGGTGTGTGTCATGTTTTGCCTTGGTTGACTGGGTTTATCATGACTGGGTGTGTGTCATGTGTGGGTACATGTGTGTGTGTTGCGCTGTGGCAGAATGTGCAAGCTCACAAGTACCACACCAGGGAACAGTTCATGGAGGACGTGGAGCTGATCTACGTCAACTGCCTCAGCTACAACGGCCCAGACAGCAACTTTACTCAGACTGCTCGCAAGCTGATGGAAGTCTGTCGAGACAGCATCAATGAGGTAATTTGCTGGCCATTTTCAGGAATGGGCTGCAGTAAAAAAAAAAAATCTGCAGTTAAAGTGATTGGGTGAAGCTGTATTCTGGGCGAAAATGCTGTGTTCACGCTGTTTCCAAGGGTACTTTGTTTTTGTGCTTTAAACAAGATAAAAAAAAGAAAAAGGTATGCATAAAAGAGGAGTGGTCTCATCTGTGGGTGTTCCCCCCCCCCCCCCCCCCCCCCCCCAATCTCATTAATTGCTTACAGCTGGAGGTGTTCGTTGCAGACTTACCTGTCATTGTCATGATGCTTTGTGCAGAATGAAGAACACATCACTCACAGCTGGAGGTGTTAATTGTGGACTTACCTGTCATTGTCATGCTGGAGGTGTTAATTGTGGACTTACCTGTCATTGTCGTGACGCTCTGTGCAGAATGAAAAACACGCCACTCACTGCTGGATGTCCTAGTTGCAGACTTACCTGTCATTGTCGTGATGCTCTGTGCAGAACGAAGAGCACATCGCTCACATCTGGAGGTGTTAACTGTGGAATTACCTGTCATTGTCGTGATGCTCTGTGCAGAACGAAGAGCACATCGCTCAGCTGGAGGCTGACATCCGAGCCTCCCAGGAAGCTGCGCTGGACGCCGCAGAGTCTGACAGCATCCTGACAGGCACCTCACTCAACCCAGATGATAGCAGCGTCCTCGGTGAGTGGTGGGCTTGGTCCATTCCTGGTCAACACTCGGGTTCTGTGTGTGTGTGTGTGTGTGTGTGTGTGTGTGTGTGTGTGTGTGTGTGTGTGTGTGTGTGTGTGTGTGCATGCACGTGTGTGTGGGAGTGTATGTGGGTGTCTGCACGTCTGTGTGTACATGCACACGTGTGTATGTGAGTGAGTGTATGAGTACATATTTGTATAGAGAGGGAGAGAGGGAGAGAGAGGGGTGTGCTTGTGTGTGTGTCAGCACATGTATGCATGGATGTGTTGTGTGAGTGTGTGTGTGTGTGGGTGTGGGTGTCAGCGCACGTGTGTGTGTGTGAGTGAGTGCATGAATGCATATATACTGAGAGAGAGGGGGAGAGAGAGGAGGGTGTGTGTGTGTGTGTGTGTGTGTGTGTGTGTGTGTGTGTGTGTGTGTGTGTGTGTTTGAGCATGTCCCTTGCATATATTCAGTATATACTCCATCAAAAAGACACCCCTACCCCCACCCCCACCCCCAAAAGATGGCTGGGGCATTGTGGTTAAAGTGCATGCTTCTAGCCATGTCGTTGACAACAGGTGGCGACAATGAGAGCCTGGACAGCTTTGCCATGCGGGAGAACATCACCGTTGCTGAAGATGACATGTCCAGTTCATCTCACCTCCAGGGCTTTGAACAGGTCAGTGAGGGGAGTTTGGTTAGATGTTTGTGTTTGGTGGAAACAGCTCTTGAAGGCTTGAACGTGTGAGTGAGTGAGGTTTGGTAGGGGTCTGGTTACGTTTGTGTTTTGATGGAAACAGTTTCTGTAGGCTTTGAACGTGTGAGTGTGTGAGGTTTGGTAGGGGTCTGGTTACATTTGTGTTCGGTGGAAACAGCTCTGAAGGCTTGAACATGTGAGTGAGTGAGGTTTGGTAGGGGTCTGGTTACGTTTGTGTTTGGTGGAAACAGCTCTGAAGGCTTGAACATGTGAGTGTGTGAGGTTTGGTAGGGGTCTGGTTACATTTGTGTTCGGTGGAAACAGCTCTGAAGGCTTGAACATGTGAGTGAGTGAGGTTTGGTAGGGGTCTGGTTACGTTTGTGTTTGGTGGAAACAGCTCTGAAGGCTTGAACATGTGAGTGAGTGAGGTTTGGTAGGGGTCTGGTTACCTTTGTGTTTGGTGGAAACAGCTCTGAAGGCTTTGAACGTGTGAGTGAGTGAGGTATGGTAGGGGTCTGGTTACGTTTGTGTTTGGTGGAAACAGCTCTGAAGGCTTGAACATGTGAGTGAGTGAGGTTTGGTAGGGGTCTGGTTACGTTTGTGTTTTGGTGGAAACAGCTCTGAAGGCTTGAACATATGAGTGAGTGAGGTTTGGTAGGGGTCTGGTTACGTTTGTGTTTGATGGAAACAGCTCTGAAGGCTTGAACATGTGAGTGTGAGAGATTTGGTAGGGGTCTGGTTATGTTTGTATTTGGTGGAAACAGCTCTGAAGGCTTGAACATGTGAGTGAGTGAGGTTTGGTAGGGGTCTGGTTACGTTTGTGTTTGGTGGAAACAGCTCTGAAGGCTTGAACGTGCGAGTGTGTGAGGTTTGGTAGGGGTCTGGTTACGTTTGTGTTTTGGTGGAAACAGCTCTGTAGGCTTTGAACATGTGAATGTGTGAGGTTTGGTAGGGGTCTGGTTACGTTTGTGTTTTGGTGGAAACAGCTCCGTAGGCTTTGAACATGTGAGTGTGAGAGATTTGGTAGGGGTCTGGTTACGTTTGTGTTTGGTGGAAACAGCTCCGTAGGCTTTGAATGTGTGAGTGAGTGAGGTTTGGTAGGGGTCTGGTTACGTTTGTGTTTGGTGGAAACAGCTCCGTAGGCTTTGAACGTGTGAGTGAGTGAGGTTTGGTAGGGGTCTGGTTACGTTTGTGTTTGGTGGAAACAGCTCTGTAGGCTTTGAACATGTGAGTGTGTAAGATAGTGGTTTGGTAGGGGTCTGGTTACATTTGTGTTTTGCCTTCATTGTCATCTCAGGGGGTTTATATGTCAGTGTAAGTTTGTGAGTATAAGTGTGTGTAAGGGAGATCTGGATTTTGGGTTATATAGGTGCGTACAACTGTTTGTGTGTGTGAAAGGCTTGTAGAGGGGATCTGACTTTGCATTGTGTGCTGTTTGTGTGTGTGTGAAGGGCATGGAGATGGGCTCTGACTTTGCATTGTGTGCTGTTTGTGTGTGTGTGAATTAAGGGCATGGAGATGGGCTCTGACTTTGCATTGTGTGCTGTTTGTGTGTGTGTGTGAAGGGCTTGGAGAGGGGATCTGACTTTGCATTGTGTGCTGTTTGTGTGTGTGTGAAGGGCATGGAGATGGGCTCTGACTCGGAGTTTGTGGATGTGGAAGGGGAAAGCTTTGAGGACTACCAGCCCAGAGCCGGCAGAAAGCGGCGCATCTCGCAGGTAAAGCGGCCAGCTTTCTTCATTTGGACAGTGACTGTTGCTGTTGTTGTTGTTGTGTTCCTCAGACTCTGGAGGTCACCTGGCATACATGCAAGTGTACATTGACGACTATTCCGTAGCGAGAGAGGATTGTGTGTGTTAGTTTTTTTATTACCCTGCCACATGGACAGTCACTCACTATTTTTAGGATTTTACTCCATTTCTGGAGAGAGATATGCTTCTGATCTATGCAAGGAGCTTATCTTTATCCGACAATGACTTGATGTGGTTTGTCTGTCAGGCCGATGCTGACTACTACGATGACATGGGTGAGGCGGGCGTTTCATATGAAGAGGAGGCTAATGATGCGGACATCGATGAACCACAGGAACAGGATGATATTCTGGGTGAGTTTTGTTGTTGTTGTTGTTGTTGTTGTTGTTGTTGTTGTTGTTGTTGTTGTTGTTGTTGTTGTTGTTGTTGTTGTTGTTGTTGTTGTTGTTGTTGTTGTTGTGTGTGTGTGTGTGTGCGTGTTGTGTTATATGTAAGTGCATGAGCATATTAATTGTGTGTGTGTGTGTGACTGTAATATGTAAGTGTATGGGCGTGTTAATTGTGTGTGTGTGTGTGTGTGTGTGTGTGTGTGTGTGTGGTGTTATATGTAAGTGTATGAGCATATTAATTGTGTGTGTGTGTGACTGTAATATGTAAGTGTATGGGCATATTAATTGTGCGTGTGTGTGTGTGACTGTAATATGTAAGTGTATGGGCATGTTTGTGTGTGTGTGTGTGTGTGTGTGTGTGTGTGTGTGTGTGTGTGTGTGTGTGTGTGCATGTGACATGTTTTTATGATACTGGTTGTGTTCCCTATTACACATTGCCAAACCTCTACCTAACACACCACACTCGTTTCTGTCTTGCACACACACAGGTAAACTGAGTGAGAGCGAGGGAGAGGAGGAGGAAGAGGCGAACACAGGGATGACCATGGAAACCCAGCACTACATGGACGAAACGGCCCAAGGCTTCGGGATGGACGAGGACGGCAGTGCTGGCTACCTCACCAGCACCAGTGGCGCCCCCATGCAGATGGACGACGACGAGATGAGCTTTGACCCCACAGAGTTCTTCATGAACAGCGCTCTGGCCTCCGCTGCAGGTGCCGGCGGCTCCAACATCAACGATGACCTTCAGGTGTCCGATTCGGAGGAGGAGGAGGGGGGTCAGGACGAGGCTCCGCTCATCCCCACGGAAAACCAGAACGACGAAGGATTTGATATTGACCAGTATTTCTGATTCTGAAATGCTGCGTTGTCTCCGGCAAGACAACTACGTGGATATTCACTGCAGTCCGCAGACGGTGTTCTGACGTGGGGTGGTTGGCAATGGTTTGGGGGTCTTCCTAGACGACGCTGACCAGCATTTCTGATTTGGAAATACTGTGTTGTCTCAGGCAGGACAGGTGTGCAGATATTCGCTGTATCTGTTTGTTTTCCAACGTTGGGTGTTGGCAGGGGTTTGAGAGTGACTCCTGAGATAGAAAGGAGTGATCGTGGTTTAGTTGTACACAGGACTGATCTGTACCTTCTTCAAATGGCAGCAAAGGAAAAAGGGGCTGGTGGTCATGCTTATGAACATCGTGTTTATAAAACTGAGAGGCTTGTCAAGACTTTTGCGAGACATAATCAGCCCCCCCCCTCCTCCTCCTCCTCCACTCACATCCACCACCTTTAGAGTTGTGCATTTGTTGACCATACTGGTGGGGGGGGGGGGGGGGGGGGGGGGGGATGTTGGACTACTTGGTGCCCAGATCTTACTGTTGTGTGAGTATGTGAATGTGTGACTCTGTGTGTGTGTGTGTGAGTGCATGTGTGAGTGTGTGAATGTGTGTGTGTGTGAGTGCATGTGTGTGTGTTCGAGTGCGTGCATGTGTGTGTGTGTGCGTGCATGTGTGTGTGAGCGTGTGTGCGTGGGTGTGAGAGAGCGTGTGTGTGTGCGCATGCATGCATGTGCATGTGCGTGCACACCTGCCTGTGTGTGCATGCATGCGTGTGTGTGTGTGTGTGTGTGTGCGTGTGCGTGTTTGTGGACACCAGTGTACATGCCAGTTGATCAACACAACTTGAGCATGGTTGGAATGCATTCACACCGAGATCAATGCATATGTGCATTATTCTTTTTTTAATTGTGTTCCAAAATGAAGTTAGTCAATAGTACTTTGCAATGCTGTTTGTGTGTGTGTGTGTGCACATATTTTTACATAGCTTCAGCAGACGAGATTGTGTTCACTGTTCACATAGAAACCAACACAACCTGAACTTAGTGAAATTGTGTTCACACAGAGACCGATAGCATGGGCATGATGAGATTGTGTTCACATAGAGACTGACACAGCAGTTGTGTTCATATAGAGACTGACACAGCAGTTGTGTTCATGTAGAGACTGACACAGCAGTTGTGTTCACATAGAGACTGACACAGCAGTTGTGTTCACATAGAGACTGACACAGCAGTTGTGTTCATAAAGAGACCGACAGTTTGAGTGTGACGGGACTGTGTTCGTGTGGAAATCAGCACAGTTTGAGCATGATGGCAATGTGTTCATGTTAAGACCAAAGACAGCTTGAGCATTTTGGAACTGTGTTCACATGGAGATCAACACAACTTGAGCATGCCTGGACTGGGTTCACATGAACGCCAACACAGCCTGAGCTTGATGGGACTTTGCTCATGTAGAGACCGATGCAGCCTCAGCATTTTGAGATTGTGATTGTGTTCATGTGGACACCAGTGTACATGCCAGTTGATTATGGACACTAGTGTGTACATGCCAGATGATGTGGACACCAGCGTGTACTTGCCAGTTCATGTGGACACCAGTGTACATGCCAGTTGATGTGGACACCAGTGTACATACCAGTTGATGTGGACACCAGTGTACATGCTAGTTCATGTGGACACCAGTGTACATGCTAGTTCATGTGGACACCAGTGTGTACATGCCAGTTGATTTGGACACCAGTGTGTACATGCCAGTTGATTATGGACACCAGTGTGTACATGCCAGATGATGTGGACACCAGGGTGTACATGCCAGTTGATGTGGACACCAGTGTACATGCCAGTTGATGACACCAGTGTACATGCCAGTTGATGTGGACACCAGTGTACATACCAGTTGATGTGGACACCAGTGTACATGCTAGTTCATGTGGACACCAGTGTGTACATGCCAGTTGATGTGGACACTGGTGTGTACATGCCAGTTGATGTGGACACCAGTGTACATGCCAGTTGATGTGGACACCAGTGTACATGCCAGTTGATGTGGACACCAGTTGGTTCCTTACTTCACTCTGCTCCTCCAGGGCACGATCCTCAGCTGTTGCAGCCCACAGTAGTGTGTAGGAAGTTGTAATTTGTTTTAACGACATGTTAACAGTTCCTTTGAAGTGGTGTCATTTGTAACGATTTGTTCATGAATACTAGGGTGCATCAGCTGATGGGCTGTTAAAATCCGAGTACTGTTTGACCTGACCGCACGTTTTCTTGAATCTTGATACCACAGACATGTCAGTTGTGTGTGCGTGTGTGTGTGTGTGCGCGCATGCGCGTGCGTGAGTGCATGCGTGTGGGTGTTTTGTTGGCAAAAATTCAGAAGTTGTGTGTCAGGGGTTGCAAACACTTTCTGGAACTTGCGTACAGCAAATGATGATGATGATTGCTTTTATATAGCGCTATTCTCCGCTCTCGAGCAGACTCACTGCGTGCTTGCGTGTGATTCTACACGAGTGACTAGCTTTTTATAGTGTGGTTTTGAATATCCACTGAAGTGGTGTACTTACAGCACTGGCATGGCTGGTGCCACATGAAACTGCTGCCGTCTCGGCATGTTCTGTGTACACCATACAACCATGCATCATGTCACTTCATGCAAAGTCACGTACATAAAGTGCATGCATGTTTAGCTGTAACCTGCCACTTGCACTTTTGGCAGAATGACTGGGATCTTTTACGTGCTGCTGCAGTAACACGGGGGTGGAACGGATACCGAAATAAGAGCACAGAAAGTTGAACCTGGATAAGAAACTTCTCCTGCCGCTCTTGCAGGGATTCAAACCTGCAACCTTTCAATCACGAGTCTGGCACTCTAACCACTGAGTATCCCCACTCCCCAATGGCAGACACTTGCTGGAACTTGCGTACGGCAAATGCAATGGCAGAGATTCAGAAATTGTTGGGTGTGTGCTTGTGACAGGGTTGAGAAAGGTTTGCGTGTAACTGGATGTGAAGACTGGTTGCAGTGTGAAGTGTAAGTCGAGTGATTTTGTATTCCATGCATTTTTGTAAATGGAAATTTCACATGGCTTCTAGTTCTGCAAGTTATCAAGTGGAACATGCCATTCCAAAGAACTCAGAGGAAGCATTTGATGGTTGATACATTTGCAACTGAAAGCAGAGATAATGATAACAATAATAATAATAATAATAATAATAATAATCAAGGCTTGATTTTGTGTTTCTGCTTGGAGGTGTGGTGGTTGTATTTCTGTGGACATTAAGCCCTACAGTTATGTGTATGGTGTTGTGTGTGTCTGCAGTGCTTCTGGTGGATGCGCAGGAAATGCTGACAGCTTCTTTCACTGAAGTATAAATCTATTCCAAAAATAAATGTTCATATTACTTTTCTGCAAAATAGGCATATTCAGAAAGTAGCCTGCACGTAAAGTGAAGGTTTTTGTGAATTATATAATTTAAAGCATTTCGGTGGTGGTGGTTATAGTTCAAACCACATTTTCAAAGTTGTCAGTTTTGACGAAATGGGCATTTTGTGTAAGATATATATACTGTTGGGGATACAGCAGTGACCAACCCAAAGACGGTGCAGAGATAATTCCGACACATGATCGTTGAGATGGGATTGGGAAAGATAACTATCCAGCTCATCAATTTTGAATGCAGACATGCATTTAAGGGAGGTAATCCTCGAGCGGAAGACGGTCAACAATCGGCAGTGGTGTCCCTTGCATTAGCATCCTCTCGTCTTGGACTTTGCTGACGGACATTCAACACCAGTTCCCGCCAGTACCTCTCCAGAAACAACTCCGCATTAAACAAGCCTGTCAAATGATCAAGACCCGTGTGCACTTGACGTAAAAAAAGTGAGCTTTATTGACATGTTAACAAACACAGACACCACAAACATGTGAAACATGGAAGTATAACCATGAAATTGCATATATTTTCTATGTATTGGAATTAAAATCGTGTGAACCAGTAATTGAATTTTAAAATCCAGTCAACAACCAAACAGGGTCACTGAAAAAGATGATCAAGTATTCATGTGGGTAGCACATCTCACTTTGGGGAGCAACATTCATGTAACACATCTCACTTTGGGGAACAACATTCATGTAGAAAACGCATCTCACTTCAGGGAGCACTCAATCCACTCTGTATACCTGTAGGACCAGAAAAGCTCAATGAACTTCCGAAATGACCAGAAACGCTCACTGAACTTCCAAAGTGACCAGAAAAGCTCACTGAACTTCCAAAGTGACCAGAAAAGCTCACTGAACTTCAAAAGTGACCAGAAAAAGCTCACTGAACTTCCAGAATGACCAGAAAAGCTCACTGAACTTCCAAGTATTTTCTGTCTGTTATTGTCAAACAGAGGATTTTCCACTGGGAAATGCTGGTTGCTGGCCTTCTGGTGGAAAGCCTGATGTGACAGAGTTACATTAAGTGGCCCATGTCCAGCTAGCACTGGCTTCTCTGGGGAACAACATTCATGTACAAAAAGCATCTCACTTTTGGGAGCACTTGTTCTGCTCTTTACACCTGTAGGACCAGACAGCTTGCTGACCTTCCAATGACCAGAAAAGTGACCAGAGAGCTCACTGAACTTCCAATGACCAGAAAAGTGACCAGAGAGCTCACTGACCTTCCAATGACCAGAAAAGTGACCAGAGAGCTCACTGAACTTCCAGTGACCAGAAAAGTGACCAGAGAGCTCACTGAACTTCCAGTGACCAGAAAAGTGACCAGAGAGCTCACTGAACTTCCAATGACCAGAAAAGTGACCAGAGAGCTCATTGAACTTCCAATGACCAGAAAAGTGACCAGACAGCTCACTGAACTTCCAATGACCAGAAAAGTGACCAGAGAGCTCACTGAACTTCCAATGACCAGAAAAGTGACCAGACAGCTCACTGAACTTCCAATGACCAGAAAAGTGACCAGAGAGCTCACTGAACTTCCAATGACCAGAAAAGTGACCAGAGAGCTCACTGAACTTCCAATGACCAGAAAAGTGACCAGAGAGCTCACTGAACTTCCAATGACCAGAAAAGTGACCAGACAGCTCACTGAACTTCTAATGACCAGAAAAGTGACCAGACAGCTCACTGAACTTCCAATGACCAGAAAAGTGACCAGAAAGCTCACCGAACTTCTAATGACCAGAAAAGTGACCAGAGAGCTCACTGAACATCCAAGTATTTTCTGTCTGTTATTGTCAAACTAACCGAGGATTTTCTCCTGCGAAATACTGGCCTTCCAGCGGAAAGCCTAATGTGACAAAGAGTTACAGTAACTGGCCCCTATCTAACTAGCACTGGCTTCTTTACAGTTGCAAATGCTAGCCCTAACCTGCATTTTGACCACAGCATGCATAGGCTGCTGTCTCTGTCTCTGACCAGTTTCCCGGTCAACTGCTTGTATGTGTTGTGAGACTTAATGTTCTCAGAAATCCAACTGACGTATTAGAGACGTGCTTACAACAGCTTGCCAGTTTGAACAAGAAGAGCAAACAGTCAGATGAACACCACGTTAGCCATTTTGTTGCAAAACTGGGAGAGAAAAACCAACAACGCTGTGTCAGTTATCTCCCTTCAATACAGGCCAGAGTTGCACAAAGGCCAAAGCGTATTGTCCATGTTTGATTGTATTAACCCTACAATGTCCATGTTTGATTGTATTAACCCTACAATGTTATCAAAAACCTATCAACAGAATTCTGGGTTCTCTAACGTGCACAAGCCTGCATGCCGTACGCAAGACCTCCGTTTCTCATGTCTTGTACAAAGTAACACGTCTCTGATTACAAGTAGGTCATTTTCATGGAAAATAGGATGGAAGAATAACAGATGACAAAGAATAGCATATTAAATAATAATGATTACAGCTGGACATGTCTGTATAGTCTGCATACGTCTGTATACACGTATCCTGATAAGACAAAGGTTGATGTACATTAAAAACATGGCATGTTGGGGAAATGGGTTGATGTGTCAATATATTATAATCGAAGAAAGAAAACACTTCATCACTAGTGGCTAAGTTTCCCGTAATTATTAGCAAGAAGAAACTACTAACAATTAAATTTGTACCCCACAACCTTCAAAAAAAAAAAAAAAAAAGGGTAAAAAAAGAAAGAAAGAAAGAAAGAAAATCAAAAACCTTTTTTTTATTTTTTATCTCTCCCGGAAACCCAGATCAGAGAAAAAGGAAGATAGAAATGGAGAACACGGAAGACGGACCGAAAGAATGTATCACAAATTTGTAACAACTTGAGCAAGAGTATTGTTGCCACTGATGGAAAGTTGAACTCTGTCGCCGTTTTCTCATTGGTTGCTATAGTGAGGCTGGTGATCGTCGTGCATGAACGATTCGAAACCAATCAACCGAGGTGAGTCGTATGTGTACTGTCGAAAAAAGAGCGAAGGAGCGTTATTGAAATGGTGTCTTTCTCACAATATGTTATTTAAAGCCCTTCTTCTCTCTCCCTGCCCCCCTCACTCCCGTACATATTTCTGTGGCTACATTCGACTAGGGTTTGGGGTTTTGAAACACAAACAATAAGACAGAAAGATGCATACAGACAGATGCAAGGCCTGTGCACACATGTGGACACAATGCACATCCCTGCACAATGTACGCACACACACAAACGCCCAACACACACACACACTGAGAACCACACACACACATTGTGACAACCACGCACACTGTGGCACCCACATTTGTGGCTGCTTGGGTGGTGTGCTGCTCAGGTTGTGACACCACAATGCACATACACACGCACACTGACACCCATACGCACTGACACCCAACACAGCAACACAGTGACACCCCAATACAGGCACACACTGGGACACCCACTGTGACACCCACATAAACAAATTGACACCTATATCCATACTGTGACACCCACATAAACACATTGACACCTATATCCACACTGTGACACCAACACCAACACCTACATCCACACACTGTAACGCCCACACTGACACCTGCATCCACACAGTGACACCCATACTGATGCCTACATCCACACATTGTGACATCAACACCTACATCCACACACTGTGACACTAACACCTACATCCACACACTGTGACACCAACACCTACATCCACACACTGTGACACCAACTCCTACATCGACACACTGTGACACCCACACCAACACCTACATCCACACACTGTGACACCCACACTGACACCTACATCCACACTGACATCCACATCCACACACTGTAACACCCAAACTGATGCCTACATCCACACACTAACACCCACATTGACACCTACATCCACACACTGTGACACCCACACTGACACCTACATCCACACACTGTAACACCCACACTGA
Source organism: Alviniconcha marisindica (assembly GCA_018857735.1). Classification (NCBI taxonomy): domain Eukaryota; kingdom Metazoa; phylum Mollusca; class Gastropoda; family Provannidae; genus Alviniconcha; species Alviniconcha marisindica. The sequence continues at coordinate 236,677 of JABMCL010000004.1, forward strand.
CACCTACATCCACACACTGTAACACCCACACTGACACCTACATCCACAGACTGTAACACCCACACTGACACCTACATCCACACACTGTGACACCCACACTGATACCTATATCCAGACACTGTAACACCAACACCTACATCCACACACTGTGACACCCACACGGACACCCACACACTGTGACACCCACACTGACGCCTACATCCATACTGACACCCACACTGATTCCTACATCCACACTGACACCCACACTGACGCCTACATCCACACACTGTAACACCCACACTGACACCTACATCCACACACTGTAACACCCACAATGACCTACATCCACACACTGTAACACCCACACTGACCCTACATCCACACACTGTAACCCCACACTGACACCTACATCCACACACTGTAACACCCACATGACACCTACATCCACAACTGTAACCCACACTGACACCTACATCCACACACTGTAACTCCCACACAGACGCCTACATCCACACACTGTAACACCCACACTGACACCTACATCCACACACTGTAACTCCCACACAGACGCCTACATCCACACACTGTAACACCCACACTGACACCTACATCCACACATTGTAACTCCCACACAGACGCCTACATCCACACACTGTAACACCCACACAAACAGTGACACCTACATCCACGCACTGTGACACCCACACAAGCACCTACATCCACACACTGACCCCACCTCTGTGGCCGCTTTAGACAGCGTGTTGTTCATGTCGTAGGGCAGGGCGCCATCGTCAGGTGAACACGGGGTTTGAACCAGAGACGTCTGCGTGTGGGTCTGGCTC
>JABMCL010000004.1:242500-255000 GCA_018857735.1 Alviniconcha marisindica
GCCATGGACCTATATATAATAGACCTATATATACGTAGGTCCACGAACAAAGCCTATATAAAATGAACCTATATATACGTAGGTCCACGAACAAAGCCCACGAACAAAGTCTAGTGTCCTTGTCCCTCACAATTAATGAAACATTAAAATGGCTCTCATCGTTGCCCATCTTAATGCAGGAGTCATTCCGGTGGTGACAGTGCAGCGATAGGTATATAATCTCCCTCTTCCCACACCTCCACCGGCACCCCTTCTCCCCGTCCCTAATAAGCCTTATGGTTTCTGTGGACGTTAAGCACCATGTTAACTCACAAAGCCCCAAGGCCCTGCAGCCACTGACTGACCTGATATCAGACCCCCGTGGCGTGGCGATGCCGAAGCCTTTGTTGTTGAGTTTGGGGCCGGCGGTGGTGGTGTCACACGGCTCCCGGTTGTTGGCGTACTCGATGGCGGAGCTGTCCGTCAGAAAGGCGTACTTCCCTTTCGAGTCACGTACCTGCGTGGGCCCCGGACAGACAGACCGGAAGTCAGCACGGGAGGGCAAAGCAACGAAGCAATGAATGAACAAAGAAAGAAAGAAAGAAGGTATACTGTGAATGAAGAAAGACAGAGGCACGAAGACAGGCAGAAAGAAAGGAAGTAGGATGGGGAGCGGCGGGATGGGGTGAGGGGGGTGGGGGATGGGGGGTGGGGGGGGGGGGGGGGGAGGAGCAAAGAGACAGGAGGCAGTGAAGAAGCAAGACGGAGGAAATGCAAAAAAGAGAGGAAGAAAGAAAGACAGAAGGAAACAGACCCCCATCTCTCAACCGAAAAACAACATCCCCACGCAAAAACACACACACACACACACACACACACACACACACACACACACACACACACACACACAACAACAACAACAAAAACACCAACAAACCACAACACACAAAACAACACCACTCCCCACCCACCACACAAAGCACACACACACACACACACACACACACACACACACACACACACACACACACACAAAACACACACACAACAACACCAACAACAACCAAACAACCAAAAACAACACACAACACCCACCCCCCACCCCCCCCACCCCACACACAAAAGCAAACAAACAAGAACAACAAAACAAACACAGATAAAAAGAAAGTTGCTACCAACAGAGGCAACAAAACTAGGATGGACTTAGTCCTCAGCAAGCCATGACAATGGACTATGGTCCGAAAGTCACAGAGACCCACAGGCCAAGGCAGAAGAACAAGAGAGCGGAGAGTTTCCCCTAGCAATTGTCTCAAAGCGTCGAGTCTTAGCAGACCAGAAACATTAAGTTTAAAACACTTGCTCCACATGGCGATGCACAAAATATCGGAACTAAAACTGGATGTAAGTCGTAGGAAAGGACGAGTTTAGCTGTTGTTTAAGTGTCGTTTTGTAGCTTGACAAAGGGAGACTATCCCGAAAATTTGCTGGTTTTGCCTTGTCCTAACAAATAGCCTTCTTTAGAACATTTTATGCGTTTGGATCTAAAACCTGGATGTCATACGACTTCACGTCAGTACATCACGTCAGTACATCACGTCAGTACACGGGAAAAGCTCTGTCAATGATGTGTCACAGAGTACTGGGGAGGAGGGTGGAGGAATGTGTGTGTGTGTGTGTTGGTGGGGGGGGGGGGGGGGGGGAGAGAGACTAAAAGTTGATGTGATATCTGCCACAGGTAATTATGGAAGAAGACTGTTTTCCTGGAGCCCAATGGTATGTACACCCACCCGCTGTATCCCCTCGTCTGTGGTGGAGGTTAGCACTTCCGGGTGGCTGATCATGTAGTCGTACATCTGCTTGTACACCGGCACGTCGGCGTCCTGAAAGAAGAAGAGCGCACAAGACTGATTCACTGCATCACACGAAACGCTGTCCCGAACCTGTCGTCTGGTCGCCAACCACGGGGCAATTACATTTTTCTTCTGGTGAAAAACAACACCTCTCTCTCTCTCTCTGTCTCTGTCTCTGTCTCTGTCTCTCTCTCTCTCTCTCACACACACACACACAGAGTAACACATGCACTCGCACACTCAACAAACACACAAGTAACACACACACACACACACACACACACACCCCCACACACACACACACACCAACCTCTCTCTCTCTCTCTCTCTCTTCTCTCTCTACACCACACACACACCACCACACACACCACCTACACACACACACACACACACACACACACACACACACACACACACACACACACACACACACACACACACACACACACACACACACACATCTTTGAAGCAGAATTGACTGCCGGCGTTCCGGAAACGATCAAAACACACACAAAGTCTTCTTTCTGCGTCCTTTTTATTGAAAGTCTTTCTTTTTTTCTTTTTAACATAAGTGGCACTAGACTGCTATGACGATTGTCAACATAACGACATATACCAGCAAGCTTCACCCAAACAACAAAGACAGAGAGGGACATCCCTACCTTAAAGAACTGCAGGGTGGTACCGGAAGCCGGGGTGCCGTACTTAATGGTGGGGTGTTTGACCAGGTCGTCCACAGACTCGATGGGCTTCACCATACGCTTCATGGTCAAGAAGGCGGCCAGGTTGGCCGTGTAGGACGAGATGATGATCATCACGAAGAACCACCAGGCTCCGCCGATGATCCGACCGGACACTGACCTGGGGAGTGGGGTGGGACGGCGGAAGAGACAGAAGCACAGTGTAGTAGTAGTAGTAGTAGTAGTAGTAGTAGTAGTAGTAGTAGTAGTAGTAGTCATGGATACTTAAAGGGCCTAACCCGCACAGGCCCTAAGCGCTCACACATTTTTTAAATGCATTCAAAATTCAACGCATACAACACGAAAGCAGCAGTAGTAGTAGTAGTAGTGGTAGTAGTAGTAGTAGTAGTAGTAGTAGTAGTAGTAGTAGTAGTAGTAGGCAGCAGCAGCAGCAGTAGTAGTAGTAGTAGTGGTGGTGGTAGTAGTAGTAGTAGTGGTAGTGGTGGTAGTAGTAGTAGTAGCAGCAGCAGCAGCAGTAGCAGTAGTAGTAGTAGTAGTAATTGATACTTAGAGCGCCTAACTCGCACAGGCCTTAAGCGATTACACTTTTTTTTTAATGCATTCAAAATTCAACGCATACAACACGAATGTAGTAGTAGTAGTAGTAGTAGTAGTAGTAGTAGTAGTAGTAGTAGTAGTAGTAGTAATAGATACTTGGAGCGCCTAACTCGCACAGGCCCTAAGCGCTTACACATTTTTTTAATGCATTCAAAATTCAACGCATACAACACGAACGCACGCACGCACGCACGCACGCACGCACGCACGCACGCACGCACGCACGCACGCACACACACACACACACACACACACACACACACACACACACACACACACACACACACACACACACACACACACACACCACAGAGTCGTATATCGGGGCAATGGGACTGAAGGAAAAGGTTTTTAAGAAGAGAACGGTTTTCAAGTAATAAACAAATGTCACAGCTTGTGGCCTACAGATGCAGTGTTTGTGTCTGAGCCATTCCCTGTGATGAATGTGGGGGTTACAACCACAGCGACTATTCCCTGTGATGAATGTGGGGGTTACAACCACAGCGACCATTCCCTGTGATGAATGTGGGGGTTACAACCACAGCGACCCTTAGGGGTTCCCCTCCCTGTGATGAATGTGGGGGTTACAACCACAGCGACTATTCCCTGTGATGAATGTGGGGGTTACAACCACAGCGACCGTTCCCTGTGATGAATGTGGAGGTTACAACCACAGCGACTGTTCCCTGTGATGAATGTGGGGGTTACAACCACAGCGCCGCTCAGGCAGCATGAAAAAAAGACAAAACCACAGCGGAAAGAAGCAGAGACGTTTAAAATGTCTTCTTCATGGTCAGCTTTCCGTGCTGGCTCTTGCTTCGGTACCCGTCCCTCCACCGTGTTGCCGCAGTAACACGTGAAAGATCCCGGTCAGTCCGCCAAAAGTTCAGGCTACAGCTAAACGTGCACGCAACCTACGTAAGTAATTAAGCAATTTGGCGCTGTACGCCCAGTCAACCATTACGGTTATCTCAGGGCGTCGCACCCTACGTAGGTGGCTTTGCATGAAGTGACATGACATGGTGCATGGTCGTATGGTGGACACAGAACGCGCCGAGACGGCGCCGAGACGGCAGCAGTTCCACGTGGCACAAGACATGTAACAACCAAACAGCGCTGTAAGCACTCAAATCGGTGGATATTCAAAACGCGCTAAAACGAACTAGTCACTCATTCAGAATCACATGCGACAAGAGCGCAGTGAGTCTGCTCAAGAGCGGATACTAGCGCTATACGAAGGCGATCAACAGCAACCGGCAAACCAAAATCAGGACCTGATCAGACAAGATACAGTAATGCAAGCCGAATTGAGGCACGCATTACCCACTCGCATTCTTCGCATCGTTTGCTTGTGACATAAACCGCTCGTTTGTCCACCTGTCACTTGAAAAAAGGGGTCTACCCCGAAACTTAGCACTGTATCGCACTGTAAAGTTACAGGGAAAAAAAGCGAGAAAAAAGCGTTCTTTCAGCCTAGCTGTCGCGTTTTTTGCTCTCACGTGTGTCAGTCCAAGACAGGAAAAGCAGGTGGACAAACGCTCATCGTCGACACAGGCTTATCACCTGCTGGCTGGTGTCAACAAGATACTTGGTTCGTTTGCAGTCCTTAGGCTCTTTCATGCACACGTCGACGCACTTCACACTCAACACATGTCGTTTGAAACCAACTTCCAGCCAGCTCCGCTCTTCTTCTGACACTCGAGTGTTCTGAATACCATCCCCCAGGATGTTTTTCACAGCCGTGCCTATCCCCTCGTTCGACGCGTGAGTGCGTGCGTGCTTGTGTGCGTGTGTGTGTGTGTGTGTCTGTGCGCGTGTGTGCGTGTGCGCGTGCGTGTGCGCGTGCGTGCGTGCGTGTGCGCGTGTGTGTTGTTAGTGTTATTGTAAAGCGCCCTGTGCTCCCACCTTGTGCGGTAGATGGGCGCTCTAGAAATCCTCTTTATTATTATTATACTTTTTCCTGATGGCAACCCTTCTAGTCCACTATTCTTAGCAAGCAATGCTAGAAATTCCCCAGCCTTTTCTTCTGGCGAAGGGAATTCCACATTGAGTAATGTAACAGGACATTGAGGTAAATGAATACCATTCATTTATTTCCATCACTTTTTTTCCAGACCTTCTGCATGTCTTTATAAATTGTTGTTTCGTTTGTGCAGTAATCTTTTCAATGACCTTTTTGGTCTGGGCTATGACTTTGAGCTATGATCTATGAGAGAGAGAGAGAGAGAGAGAGAGAGAGAGAGAGAGAGAGAGAGAGAGAGAGAGAGAGAGAGAGAGAGAGAGAGAGAGAGAGAGAGAGTAATCCTGTGAGAGAGAGAGAGAGAGAGAGAGAGAGAGAGAGAGAGAGAGAGAGAGAGAGAGAGAGAGAGAGAGAGAGAGAGAGTAATATGTGATAATGTGTAAGCGCTTAGTGCGATTACAGACAAAATGCGCTAAACTAAGTGCCCGTTATTATTATTATTCTATTATTATTTCTGTTATCATTCTATTATGCAGTGTGTATGCTGGTGGCGGAGAGAGGCAATGTAAAGCTCACTTGGGGCAGGAATCGCTGCCCTGGAACATGAGGGCCCCCATGGAGAACCAGAAGGAGTTGAAGAGCGAGAAGTCGTTCTCGTAGCCAGTGTCCGTGTGCGGGTCCTTGCGCCACTCCACCGGGGAAAACCGGCAGACGACGAACAGCGCCACGCTCACTCCTATGTAGGCCACCGTGATGCACACCCACACCTGATTGGCGGAGAGACAAATTAATTAGTTAGGTAGGTAGTTACACTCACACCTGATTGGCGGAAAGACAAGTTTATCAGTTAGGTAGGTAGTTACACCCACACCTCATCGGCGGAAAGACAAGTTTATCAATTAGGTAGGTAGTTACACCCACACCTGATTGGCGGAGAGACAAATTAATTAGTTAGGTAGGTAGTTACACTCACACCTGATTGGCGGAAAGACAAGTTTATCAGTTAGGTAGGTAGTTACACCCACACCTGATCGGCGGAAAGACAAGTTTATCAATTAGGTAGGTAGTTACACCCACACCTGATTGGCGGAGAGACAAATTAATTAGTTAGGTAGGTAGTTACACTCACACCTGATTGGCGGAAAGACAGGTTTATCAGTTAGGTAGGTAGTTACACCCACACCTGATTGGCGGAAAGACAAGTTTATCAGTTAGGTAGGCAGTTACACCCACACCTGATTGGCGGAAAGACACATTTATCAGTTAGATAGGTAGTTACAACCACACCTGATTGGCGGAAAGACAATTAGTTAGGCAGGAAGTTACACCCACACCTGAGTGGCGGAAAGACAAGTTAATTAGTTAGGTAGATAGTTACACACACACCTGATTGGCGGAAAGACAAGCTAATTAGTTAGGCAGGTAATTACACGCACACCTGATTGGCGGAAAGACTAGTTAATCAGTTAGGTAATTATACCCACACCTGATTGGTGGAAAGACAAGTTAATTAGTTAGGTAGGTAGTTACACACACACCTGATTGGCGGAAAGACCATCTAATTAGTTAGGCAGGTAATTACACGCACACCTGATTGGCGGAAAGACTAGTTAATTAGTTAGGTAGGTAATTATACCCACACCTGATTGGCGGAAAGACAAGTTAATTAGTTAGGTAGGTAGTTACACCCACACCTGACTGGCGGAAAGACAAGTTCATTAGTCTGCCTCAATGGGCAGTGGTTCCACATGGTTCAACCTCATCTCAGCCTACCTCAGCAGACAATGTGATTCAACCCCATCTCAGCGTACCTCAATGGACAATTAGACTCAGCCTCATATCAAAACATCTCAGCAGACAACGCGATTCAACCTTATCTCGGCCTACCTCAATGGACAGTGGTTCCATGCGACTCAGCCTCACGTCAGCCTACCTCAATGGACAGTCGTTCCATGTGATTCAACCTCATGTCAGTTTACCTCAATGGACAGCGGTTCCATGTGATTCAATCTCATGTCAGCCTACCTCAGTGGACAGTGGTTCAACCTCATGTCTGCCTACCTCAATGGACAGTGGTTCAACCTCATGTCTGCCTACCTCAATGGACAGTGGTTCACCATGTGATTCAACCTCATGTCAGCCTACCTCAATGGACAGTGGTTCAACCTCATGTCAGCCTACCTCAGTGGACAGTGGTTCAACCTCATGTCTGCCTACCTCAATGGACAGTGGTTCAACCTCATGTCTGCCTACCTCAATGGACAGTGGTTCAACCTCATGTCTGCCTACCTCAATGGACAGTGGTTCAACCTCATGTCTGCCTACCTCAATGGACAGTGGTTCAACCTCAGTCAGCCTACCTCAATGGACAGTGGTTCAACCTCACGTCGGCCTACCTCAATGGACAGTGGTTCAACCTCACGTCAGCCTACCTCAATGGACAGTGGTTCCATGTGATTCAACCTCACGTCAGCCTACCTCAATGGACAGTGGTTCAACTTCACGTCAGCCTACCTCAATGGACAGTGGTTCCATGTGTTTCAACCTCATGTCAGCCTACCTCAATGGACAGCGGTTCCATGAAGGAGAAGACCCCTGGTCTCTGGTGCTGAGGTTTCTTAATGATGATGGCCACCCCGATCTCCATGAAGGGCTTGGAGAAGTCCACCTCGCGCTCTCTGTCACGCCGTGATGGTCAGTCCAGCTATGGCCATGTCCGCTTTCTGGAAAGGGAAAGGTCACAGGAATGTCCGGATTTAAACTCTTTCAGCTGATGATGATGATGATGATGATGATGATGATGATGATGATGATGATGATGATGATTGCTTTTACAGAGCGCTATTCTCCGCTCTCGAGCAGACTCACTGCGCTCGCATGTGATTCTACATGAGTGACTAGTTTTTTTTTATAGCGAGTTCCTGACTGAATATACACCGAAGTGGTATACTTACAGCGCTGGCATGGCTGGTGCCACGTGAAACTGCTGCCGTCTCGGCGCAAGTTCTGTGTACACCATACAACCATGCACCATGTCACTTCATGCAAAGCCACATGCGTAAGGTGTATGCGTGTTTAGCTGTAACCTGCCACGTGCACATTTGGCAGAATGACCGGGATCTTTTACGTGCTACTGCGGTAACACGGGGGTGGAAAGGATACCAAAATAAGAGCCAGCAGAAAAAGTTGACCCTGGAGAAGAAAATTCTCCCGCCGATCCTGCAGGGATTCGAACCCGCGACCTTTCAATCACGAGTCCGGCGCTCTAACCAGTGAGCTATCCCGCTCCCCACAAAGACAGAGGTGTATAAAGACAACGGCGGTTAAACAGTCAGCATGGTGTTAACAACCTCTACAGAAGGGCTTTGGTGTCAGGACACCGCACGCAGTCTTAATAAAGACAATAATCACACAGATAATGAATACTTATCTGCGCCTCTCCTAATGAAAGTACAAGGGGCTTAAATTGTGAATATATTTACAGAGCAAGACTAGAAATACATTGTGCGAAACAATGAAAAGCATCAAGCATTCGATCTCTGTCTCGTCTCCCCACCCCAGTAGTCTACCCCCTCTCTCACACACAAACGCACGTAGGCACGCACACCCACGCCACACATGCCGTACGCACGCACACCACACACAACGCACACGCGCACGCACGCAGCACGCACGCACACACACACACACACACACACACACACACACACGCACGCACGCACACACATACACACACACACACACACACACACACACGCACGCACACGCAACACATACACACACACACACACACATACACACACACACACACACGCACGCACACGCACCACACAACACACACACACACACATACCACCCCACTCGCACGCACACACACACACACCACACCACCACACACACACGACACCACACACACACAATTCCTCACCCCCCCTCCCCCACCCATACCCCCCTCACTCCCACCCATCCACCCATGATCATCTGTGAGGTGACAAATCTCGTGAGGTGGTTCCTTTCCCCGCGTCTCATCAAAGGGGACACCCGTCGCCTCGATTAACCCCCCGTCCACCTCTTCACGGTGACGGCGATCAAAGTCTTCCCCCCCCCCCCCCCCCCCTCCCCCCACCCCCCCCCCCCCCCCCCCCCATCCACCTCTCACGGTGACGGGGATCAAAGTCTTCCCCCCTCCCCCCACGCACCCCCCCTCCCCCATCCACCTCTTCACGGTGACGGGGATCAAAGTCTTCCCCCCCTCCCCCCACGCACCCCCCATCCCATCCACCTCTTCACGGTGACGGGGATCAAAGTCTTCCCCCCCTCCCCCACGCACCCCCTCCCCCCCATCCACCTCTTCACGGTGACGTGGTCAAAGTCTTCCCCCCTCCCCCCACCCCCTCCCCCCCCCCCCCCCATCCACCTCTTCACGGTGACGGGGATCAAAGTCTCCCCCCTCGCCCCCTACGCACCCCCATCCCACCTCTTCACGGTGACGGGGATCAAAGTCCCCCCCTGCCCCACTCCCCTCCCCCCCCCATCCACCTCTTCACGGTGACGGGGTTCAAAGTCTCCCCCCCCTCCCCCACGCCCCTCCCATCCCCCCCCCCATCCACCTCTTACGGTGACGGGATCAAAGTCTTCCCCCCCCTCCCCCCACGCACCCCCTCCCCCACCCCCATCCACCTCTTCACGGTGACGGGATCAAAGTCTTCCCCCCCTCCCCACGCACCCCCCCCATCCACCTCTTCACGGTGACGGGGATCAAAGTCTTCCCCCCCCCCATCCACCTCTTCACGGTGACGGGGATCAAAGTCTTCCCCCCCCCTCCCCCATCCACCTCTTCACGGTGACGGGGATCAAAGTCTTCCCCCCCCTCCCCCCCATCCACCTCTTCACGGTGACGGGGATCAAATCGTCTCCCCCCCCCACCCCCATCCACCTCTTCACGGTGACGGGGATCAAAGTCAGGCTCCCCGTAGCATCCCCTGCCAGGGACCGTGTCTGACCGGCCTGTAGGCCACGTGTACAAAGGCTGTATAATTACAGAGGGGGCTAAACCTGTAGCTCGTCGGATCGGCACGTCAGACAGGTACAGTTTTTGAACAACGCAGCCATGCTTGCGGTTGGGTCTTTTTTTTCTTTTCTTTTTTTAAATATTTATTTTACCGGCAAAATACCCGCTTCCACGCACACACACACACACACACGCACGCACGCACGCACGCACACACACACACACAGAGCAACACAGCAACAACAGCAAAAACAACGACCCTTTGGACATGAACTGGAGTGAGTCGATTAGTTCTAGAGGCGAGCTAAACCTAGTTAAAAATCTCGGAGGACGACCCATTCTCCGCTCAATTCGAGCCGACCGGAGTCAAAACACACGGCACTTTGTCCAATCGCGTTCCTGGTGTTTTGCTTTCTCAACCTCACTGGTTCCGGAACAAGCTCGCATTTTGTCGGGGTCACCGGCGCGTCCAGAGAGTGAACACGGCATTATAGCAGAGAGTCATCCATTGTAAACATTAATTTGATTTATAAACCACATTTTCACATTGTGTATAATTTCCTTCATTATTACCATTGTAATAAAACACAAATTTTTTTAACATTAGAACAGGTAATTTCCTTGACTGATTGTTACAATTTTAGGGTGGTTTATAAAACACATTTAACATTATAACATATAATTACCGTGACTGATTATTACAATTTTAGCGCGGTTTATAAAACACATTTTAACATTATAATATACAATCAATCAAATCAATCAATATTTTATTTTATGTCTGTTCACATCGAGGCGATATTAGACACAATATAATGTATAGAATTTCCGTGACTGATTATTACAATATTACCGTGGTTTATAAAACACATTTCAACATTATACCATATAATTTCCATGATCATTACAATAAATCACCAGAATAAGCACACGTTATAATTAAACTCGGACGGGACATTATACACCATCGTTCAGTTCTAAAATATGGGAACCAAACCAATATTTGAACACAGCGCGCACACCAGCACGCTCCTCTACCCCCAACATTCAGCCTTTTCAGAAAATTGACCTCGCACATCTTCCATTAGTGACACTGAAAAAAAAAAAACAAAAAAAAAACCCACCCACCCTCTGTATTTCATCGTTTGCTGGAACAGGAAGCTGCATTGCAGCAGCAAGATCAGCTTCCTGGCGCTAAAACTGCCTCCCGTTTTTGCAGCCGTAAAACCTAGCTTCAGCAAAATTGCTGCTGCAAAAGCGATCTGTTGTGTCAAAATGCACATGTGCAACTCCAGATCTTTTTGCCCTTCTTCTGGCATCTGCAAATATTTATCCATTACGGATTGGAACCAGACGGCCCCAGCAGCCAGCAGCCTACAGACACCTCCGTGTTAGGGCCTGCTTAACCCTTTTACTGCCATTCTTGTCGCGCCGTCACTCGGAAAACGAGCAATAACTGTGCCAAATTTGAAACCATTAAGGCTTTCCCCCCTTCACACGAGCACGTGAAAAGAGTTCTATCCAAATGCTCAGTATTCAAAGTGGATTTGAGACAGGGCCATCAAATATACTGTCTGCAGGCGTGTACTTTTCAGCCCGGAAATCTTACAGGCTGTGGCAGCGAAGGGGTTAATAAACACCAGCTCTTTTTTTTTCCAGTGTAGACCCGAACCCCAGCCGCCTCCAAAGTGACAAAATAATCAACCTGATGATTGTGGTCACCCTACGGAAGAAGAAAAAGAAGATTTGTCGCTGCATAAACGGGGAGATGTTTTCTAAGTTCGCAAACTAATTTTGCCGATGCGAGAATGCCTCCAACTTTTTGCAGCTGCAGAACTCAGTTGTCGCTGCAAAGCGCACACTTGCAGCTGCAGATGTGTGTTTGCAGTCGAGTTGCTAACTGTGCCTCTGGCAGCGACACACTATTGCAGCGGCAACTCTCCAATGAACATGTCGCGGAGATTTGAGTGACAGACCGCGACTAGCCAGTCATCACACGCTGACGAAATACACCAGTTTCCACCGCCAGTTTTATTCGGCAGTTCGAGACAGGTCAAGCTGATGGCACAAGAGAGAGAGAAACGTTCCGGTAAATCGTTTAAACGCGTGGGTGTTGCAACATCTCTCTTTCACCTTACGTCAGTGGGCGAGGCACTCTCTCTCGTCTGGCGACACAATAAACTGCGGAAGCAATACTACTACTACTACTACTACTACTACTACTACCGGTCATTTCTAAAGTGTCGTATCACATCGACAAGGGAGAGCACACCGCGCTTCACAAGATCAACGATAATGTGTACATTAAAACCTAAAAAATAATCAATTATATAGTCATACTATTGTATTCCTCGTGCGCGCGGGCACACACATACACAATACAGACAGACAGACAGATTGAC